>PVLA01006802.1:0-85230 GCA_004027455.1 Hydrochoerus hydrochaeris
AGTGTTTTATCCCAAAGGTTGAGCATACAGCAATATGTGTTCAAAGTCTTCACATTGATTTTGGTCCTCAATATTACAATCTGTCTGTACCTCAACACAAGATCTCAGCACTCTGGTCCCAGAAGATTCAGGAAGGAGCAAGAGAGAATGTCACAGACACATATACATACATACCACAGCCATGCCCCTTTCACACACACACTCACACACAGATGAAATCAGCCTTCCGCACAGTCTCCTCTGATATACACAAGGACTTACATGCTCAGTGTTACATCCAGTGACTTTTATACCAGGACACAGGGCATTGGCTGCTCCCTCATTATTAAATACTCTGAACTGGACATATCCTGCAGTGAATTCATCTGAAAACAAGAAGCAGAAAATATCTTTCAAGGAAGATGCTAAAGCTAACATCCTTTGGGTCAGCATAAAGACCATCTGTCTCAGGTTGAGGCCCAACCCAACATTGTAGCTATGCAAGTGTAACTCAGCACCATTGTGGTAAATGGAACCATCTCTGCTCAAGAGGGACCTTTCTGAAATCGCAGAGACCAAGAGCTGACACTGAACAAGGGCTCTTGGTCTGCCAGAGATTAGTACAGAAAAATTCAACACTGCAGAAAGATCACCACTACACAACATTGGAGCTTGTTAAAGCATTTGTGCTCACTCTGACTCTCTTCACACTTTTCTCTTTTAAAATTTTTTTTTCTTTTTGGGGGAGTGGTGCTGGGATGAAACTCAGGGCCTCGTACATACTAAGCAAGTTCTCTACACCTAAGGCACATCTACAACCCACTTTGCACTTTTCAAGTTCCTATTTTTGTTGTTGTTGTTGTTGCTGTTGTTTTTGTCTTTTTGGGACAGGGTCTCCCTATGTGGTTCAGGCTGGCCTCAGGCTCACTTTGTAGCCCAGGCTGGTCTTGAACTCGCAATGATCCTCCTGCCTCAACCTCCCAAGTGCTGGGATTACATAGTGCACCACCACTTCCAGCTTCTAGTGCCTTTTGATTTTAAAGTCTTAAATCTCAAATATGCATAAAAATAACTTTCAATGTTATCGAAGAGGCTCAGACTCTATGAAAGATACATTGTCAAATTTAGATTGGCATCAAACAAAAGAATTGCTTCCCTTCGTGATAAAAATAAAATTGCCCCATGATTGCTTTTCTGCCCTGTGCACCTGAAGCTGGTGTGCTTGTAAAAGCTTACTGACAGGGAGGTGATGGGTTTGCTAGGAGTAGAGTGTGGAGCCAAATTTTCCCAGTCCAGGTGCCAACTCTACTGCCTGTACCTAAGCCAGGTCATCAACCCCTCAGGGCCTGTTTCCTAACCTCCACTGAAGAGTGAATATTAATTCAGGCCTCAGGCCTTGAGGGGAGTTATGTAGGTTACATAAGGCAGTAGACTTAACATTCACAGAAGAAAACCAGGCTGCAGTGAGTGACCGATAAGTGCTGCCTGTGGTAATGAAATTGATCACATTTCTTACAAAGATTTCAGAGAAGCACAGAGGACTCACTGCGGCCAAAGGGCGAATAATACGATGCTGTCTTCTCGGCATCACCAAAATCATAAACCACAGGTACCACAGGACCATTGTTTGTCCAACACTTTCCTGCTCCATATTTCACTGGGTATTTCTGTGGGAAATTAAGAAGTCAGTGAAGTGGGACAAGAGGTTCAGTTCTCACAGGGATGCTACCTTTCAACCAGGGGAAAATAATCTTATCTCAATAACAGATATTTCTTCAAAACCAGTCAAAATAAAAATCTTTTCTTTTTGGCTATGCTTAAAAATCAGTCAAAATAAGAATCTTTCCTTTTGGCTCTGCTTCTCCAAAAGTCCAAGAAACTTGGCAAATCTCTCTCTATCTCCATTCTCTCTCTCTCTCTCTCTTTCCCTCTCTACCCTCCCTTTCTCCTTTCTGACTCTCTGAAACACACCTCTCACTCTCTGTCTTCCTGCCTCAAGTCCTATTTCTCATAAGTCTCTGTCCTTCCTAACTCAAAATTCCTTATAGAAGCCAACTGCAAATGAATATGAGGGGAACACAGAAGATAGATCATTTGGCACAACCATAAGCACTTGCTGGTCTCTAGAACCATGAAAATCACCCCAGCTGGCATCCCTGTGTACCTGGTAGAGTCCAAACAGATTATGTCCTTGGTTCTGGAAGAAGCCAGCTTCCGTGTGGTACCTCAGCAGGGACCTAGCCCTCCATTTCTCCATGGGGCTATTGTTGGGCACATGCCAGATGCCCAGGTCCAGCGCCTGGATGTCATAGTAGCCAGGATTCTAGAAAGCAACACACACTGAGCCTGAATAAGCCACGAGAACCCACAAAGCAAAAGATACACACAGTGAACTCATTCCCTCCACTGTGCTGAGAGCTCTAGGTTTCCAATCAGATGGCCAACCATACCCCATTTTTAACACTGCCACCCAGATCACTAAAGGTTTTGATGAATGGAAGGTGGGTTCCAAGGCACATGGTTTGTCCAACTACTCCCCCCTAGCAACCACAGCCAGCTTTCAACCTTCCCACCTGCCTGACTGTAGCCCAGCTATACCCAGCACTCCCCTTCTCACAAGGCTAGCGAGTGGCACCAACCTTGTAGTCATCACTTGTGGCCGCCTCTGCAGTCCCAAAGGTGTTGTAGTTGGCCCAGTTGCCATCACCCTCAGGGTAGTCTGCTCTGTTGCCCTGCTGACTGGACCAGCGGTCACCCACCGTGCATTTCCCATACATGTTGTTTTCATGCACACTGGCCACCAGGGTCCAGCCACCACCTGCAGTGGTCATGTCACAGAAGGTCTGGTAGATGACACCATTCTTGGTACGAAGGAAATACAGGCCATCTGTAAGAAAAAGCAGCCCAGAGCCTTCCTGTCTGTACTCATGGTCCATTTCAGCCACAAAGCCAGGAAAGTTCTAGGAAGAATAACACGGCACAAACATTCCTCACTTGAGCCTATGATTTTACGTCCTGAGAGCCACTAGAGCTCAGTTCACAAGACCATATCCCTGTGAATGAATCAAAACAGAATGATCCAAACTCCCAGCAACTCTTCTCTTAAGTTAAACAGGGATTTATCACAGTTCAGCAATTCCACTCCAGATATACACTCAAAAAGTTGGCAGTCTGAACTCTAACTAATATTTGTACAATAAGTTCATGACAGCATTGATCACAACATGGAAAATGTAGAAACAACTGAAATATTCCTCAACAGATGAATGCATCAACAAAATATTGTGCCTATGTTTGGATATAGTATATGTTACTTATATAGTGTATATCTACTGATAAATACAGCAAAGTGGATCAATAGGAATCAGTTATACTTGCTATAACATGTATGAACCTTGTCGACATTATTTAAGGAAAAACAAGCCAAGCACAAAAGGACAAATGATTTATGACCTACTTATAAAAGGTAACTAAAATAAGCAAATTTACTCTGAGCATAAATTGAAGAGTAGGGAAAAGAAGAATATGAAGGTATTGTTTAGTGGACACAGAGTCTCAGTTTGAGGAAATAAAAATTTTCTGGAGGTGGACAGAACTGATGGTTGCATAGCAATGTGAAAGTAATTTATTTCACACAAGTAAATGTTTAAAACTGAATGAAATTGCAAACTTTATCCAATATGTAATATACATACAGTTTCCCATTCATTTTATACAAAAATTAAATTAAATTAAAACCTTCCCATGCTTGGTTGAAATGTCTTTATATGCTATAACACTCACCAGGGGCACTACTGCACCTCTGCTTGACTTCATTGCAGCTTCGGGGCAGAGATGGAGAAAAAGAACAGGTCTCTTCCTCAAGGTAATTATTGGCCATAGCTAGAGAAAATGTAAAGTTTTATTCCCAATGCTGATTTGACACAAAACCCAGTCACCCCTTATCACTAATCTCACACTCATTTCTCCACTGAACCAGGGCCTTTCTGAATAGGATGGCCAGTATCATCTCCATTCAGACCACTGGGCCTGGCAGAACAAAAGAGAGACTCAGACAAGAATGAAGAGGACAAATGGAAAATGGAGAGGGAGACGCCTGACAGGAGGCAGAGGGATCATCTAGCACAGGATGTCTGAGTCACAGAAGTCTAGCACAAATGACACCTTAGCTTATTCTGGGAGAATACATATAATTTATCACTGAGAAGAAAGAGAAGAGGATGCAAGGGAGAAGAAACAACCCGCCCAAGGGCCTAGAGCAAAGAATAAAGCAAAAAACATTCACCATCCAAAGAAATTTAGGTAGGTTGATGTGGTTGAACAATAGGGTACAAGGCAAAGAGTTTTGTCTGCACCCAAGAAGCTAATGGGGCCATAGAATAAAAGACCTTCAGTACTGATCTTCACTCCAGTATAAATCAGAAGGAAGAAAGCAGTGAGAGCTTTGTGTTCAGAAACCTTCAGCTATATAGCATTTGATACTCCCAAGTTGATGGTCCTTGTAAAAATATCTCAGTAAGACGGATCCATGCACAATCCATGCATCTTAATAAATACAGTTTCTGTGAAGAACACATGAGAGGATATTTAGAAAAAATATTTTTCTCCTAAAACATAAATAATAATGATGAGAAATCTTGAAATTCCATTTTTCTCATTGCAGAAAGGAGGACTAAGAAGGCAACAGTCTCTGGCTACAAAGAAGACCATAAAATTGCCACACAAGGCCAAGAACCCAGGGGTGAGAAATGGCTGGGAGGATACACAGTCCTGACCAGAGTCCCTTCAAGGTAAAGTGAGGCCTAGAGCCTAAATCTGGTTGACATTAAAAGGTCCCTGATTCAGGTCAGATCCCTCAAAAGGTCAGAAATCAGCATTCAGCCTATATCCAAGGTGACCTCTGTGCATCTCAAAGACATCATCAAAGTCCTGAAGAGGCTCAGACCTGGGAAGCATCTTGTCCTACTTATTTTCTCCCAAAATTAAAGATGATCTTGAAGCCCAGGCTCCTGGAAGCAGACTCACCTGCATTGCACCCTTGGGTTGCCACCATAAGGAGCAGCAGGAAACCAAGCTGGATCACTGCAATCTGAAGAAAAACAACATGAAAGTCACAATGCTAACCATCCTTCCTCCATTTCCTTGTTATTTACTATAATCCTATCTAGTCCAATACAAAACTAAAGGGTCCTCAGCTCTCTTTCTCTTTTCTTTTTTATCTCCATACATCTGGCACCTAAACCAGAATAGGGCAGAAATAAGTCTTCCCCAACTCACAGACAGCATCCCTTTTCCCTCCACACTGGGCCCAGAGCTGAGCATTGCCAACCAAGTGGAGACTGTATGTTTCCTCCACAGAGATGCTGATAAGGAGCAAGATTCTGAGCCTTTTATGGAGAAATTCCAGCAGGCACTGCCCTCACCTCCAGACTCACTCTCCCTTGGCATGATGCCCAGTGGAGATGAGGCTTCTGTTCTCATCAGGGAAGGTTCTTTATTGATAACTCACAGAAAGAATTATCAGTCAAGGACAATTGTGAAAGGTCATTTACTAACATTGCTTCCAGATTTGGAAATTTGAAGGACTTATTCCCACAAAAAAAAAAAAAAACAGATGACCACTAAGAAAAGTTGATGTGAGTTTTGGAGAATTTTGTCTATGTCTTTCTTACAAAGTATGAACACTTTTCTAAAATTAAACATTCGCCACCAGTAGCACATGTCTATAATTACAGCATTTGGGAGCCTGAGGCAGGAAGATCATTGCAAGTTCAAGACCAGCCTGAGCTACAAAGTGAGCTCTCCAATGCCTGGTAAGACCCTGTCTCCCAAAGAAGGAAGAAAATTCATCATTATCATCATCATTTCAAAAAAGAGAAAGTATTAACAATAAAATAGGAAAAGGTTCACTTCACAAAAATCTAAACCTTTATTTCAGCTTGAATAAATTTAGCTCAAACCATGACTTTATCTTTAATTTTCTCACTTTGTCATGAACTGCTGAGTCTTTACTAATGACTGCCTGCATTTTTGGAATAAAGCTGATGTTTCAGATCCATATATCTCTCCTTTCCCAGGGTCCTTCTTCACTTCTCAAGTTCCAGTCTGCTCAGCTCACACTCAGTGTTATCACACACAGCATATATCACTTTATTATTAGCATTAACAATATGGTGATCCTTTGGGGAAAAAAAAACTGTGTCATCTTGGTTCTTTTCTATCATTCTAGATTATATGAAATGATTTATACAAAATACTCGAATATATTATTAAAATATAATAACACAGTATGCATTAAGAAAATCTCCAAAGAAAGTATACTGCCTACAGTCCTGACAACCATCCCAGCATCCAAGCTACCCTTGGACCTTTCATGAAGCCCAGGATTATCCTAAAAAGAACCAAGAAGTTCACCCAGAATCAATTAGAAAATTTGAAAAATTAAGCAAACTACAGAATCCCAGAGATATTGGAAAATGCTCAAAATCAGGTATAGGAGCAACAAAAAAACAAAGCATATGAGGATCAGTGGATTCCAGAATTTCCCATCCACCATATCAAGTGGCTGGAAGGGCTGCTGATGTACACTAGATCTTAATCTCTGGAAACATCTGACAATGCTTTCCCAAGAACTACAAAATTTGTGCAAAGAACAACACAGCTGGCTATCAGAGACAGTTGGCCCAATGTCAGGCTGTTAGAGGAAAAAAACAATAGGAAAACAAAGGTAGAGTTATTTATGTTAAAATAAAACCATAAAAACTGCATACCTAGAAGGGAAATGGGATTGAGCAGAACTAAGATGTGTTATATTAATGTAGGAACTCCCTGTGATAAATGTAATCATTATGCACTGTGAATAGGAACTGATAAAAAAAATGCTTAAAGAAATATATATATATATATATATATATATATATATATATATTACTTTTTGTTAAGTTTATTGGTACATTTTAGATATACATAATGATCACATTGACCATAGAGAATTTGCACCTGTACATGATGCATATCTTTATTTCCCCATTCTCTTATCCTCCCAAAAAATACAAAAAGCATAAAAATATCAATGAACTGAACAGTAGTTTTTGAAAGACTAAAGAAAAAAGACAAATCTTTAGTTACAGTTGCCAAAAGAAGGAAAGAAAAGAATTAAATCAAAACAATTAGAAATAAAAAGGGATTCAACATGGCTGAATAGAGGAGGAGCCACATAGGAGGTACTTGGAGAAAAATAAACTGAAAACACAGGTAATTGGAGGAAACAGAGGGACATATATCCTGACCCCAAAATCAACTTGAAATAGAGAAATATACATCAAGCAAACCATAGACATAGGACTAACTGGAATCCCAGCAAAAACAAGTTTAGAGACCCTAGAAGAGACAGTCCACAACTCTTCCTGCCCTGTAACTGGTGGCATGAGAAGGATGCAGCTGCATAGAATTGGAACAGCTATGGCACTCCCTCCAGGGTGAAGAGATAGATTGGGACCAAGCAGCCAGAGGCTGTCTGCAAACTGGGACAGAATCAGCGGATCAATATGTTTAGGGACTCCAGCAGTGGCAGTGGTAGCAGTGGTGTATTGGAGACCTGGCCAAGATCCCCAATCTCTCAACTGAGTATACAGCAAAGGCTTAAATAAATGAGACAAGAAGTATGATTTTAGGGCTCCAGGAGGATCAAAAATCTTCCAACAGAGTTCTAGAGTCTGGGGGCTGAGACAAAGAGTTTTTATTTTCCTTGGTTTTATCCTCTTTAAAATACAAAAAGTAGGAAAGAAGCAAGGAACGGGGAGCGCCACAATGGCAGATTGGTAAGCAGCAGAGAAAGAGTCTCTTTGAGAGTTGCAACCAGATGCTGCAATACAGCAATTTGAGCAAGACAAGAAGGATGGAGGTGGGATCCTTGACCAAAAAAGGATCTGAAGCAAGAGTTGAAGCCCTCAGAGAGAATAAAAGAGAAACTTCAATGAAGAAGAAGGTATTCAGCAGCACCTTCTCCCTCATAGACTCACTGCATGAGAGGAGCAGCTCAAATCTGCAGACATATTGTGACAGCTGGCAATACCTAAGTCCTCCACAAAGAGACACAGAAGAGGAGAGTAACAGCAACATGAAAGACTGCACTAGCTGGTAGTGAGTACTGAGTGCAAGAGAACAATTTTCTGGGAGTCACCTAGGAGAGATGCTGATGGAGTTCAGAACTCCTAGTTTCTGCCAGCTCCATCAAGTGGCTCTCAGCTGGGCTCAGGCCCACTGAAGGTGTGCAGATGGCTGGAGGCTGAATGAGTCTCATCTTAGTCAGAAAGTGCAGGTTCACTGAGATTATTCATTATGTCAGTAAATTGTACGGCTGGCTTCCTGGGATAGATCAGCATAGATCAGGACTCTGTCTCCATATAGTATCTACCAGTGACAGCAGACACAAACCTAAAAGTCAATCATTTCTTTTTTTTTTTTTTCTCTGTCTTCCTTGGTTTTTGTTGTGGTGATTTTGTACTTGTTGCTTGCTATTTGTTTCAGTTTTCAGGCTTTTTTATCCTTCATTGTTTGATCTTATTTTTGTATGAATGTGAACCTGGTTTCTAGACCTCTTTGTGGTTCTGTTGTTGTTAGCTTTTCCTTCTCTTTTTCCCTCTAGTCTTCTGTACCAGTTGCCTAAAGTTAGCATCAAGATCCTTTGTCATCCAACATTATTTCTAATCTCTTCCTCTTCTTTCACTTCTCTATTTTCTCCTTAACTCACTTTAAATTTTAACTGCCAAGGGCAAAATTCACACATTAAGCACTTTTATACTGCATATGAATTTCTACATTGTTTTAGATTTTGTTATATAAGCACAAAGCTACTTCATTTGGTTAAAAATGACAAATTAATGGTTAGCTCAGTTTGGCATTTTCTAGGCTGTGTTTGATGCTAATGATAATACTACAGCCAACAGTGACATAATTGTTCTAAAGAGCTGTTCTTTCTGATATTCTATGACTGAGATTGACTAAGGGTGATAGCAAATACCATAACATAATGTCAAAGACTCAGTGACTGGGTCAAGCAAGAAGAAATTTCCCATTTCCAACAAATTGAAGAAGTAGGATTGTTTTTATGCTTCATGATATCTTTCATTATGCAACACATGGTCCATCTCATGTATCACAAAAAGAAGTTCACAAAATTATGAGGGTTTTTTGGTATAAATTATGGTAAGAGATAGGGTCTTCCAACAGACTCAAAACCCTAAATCCCGCTATACCCAGAAGATACTCAGAGAGATAGTCATTACCCAAAGATTCTAAATACTGCTGATGAATCAACCCAGCATAGGTCATTTCCGAGCTTCACCCTGGGAACTAAATGAAAAGAAAGGAAAGGAAAATGAGAAAACGTTTAAACACCATGTAACCTCTGACATCCAGTTCATCAAAGACAAACCCAGGGGACAATGAGGTGAAACAATCACAAAGCCTCCCACCTGGCCTCTCTGAAGTAGTATTGGCAAAGCAATTGAATGATTGGAAAAAATCATATCCAAAATAATTTCTCAAATAAGTCCAGAGGTAGTGTCCACAATGAAGACCATACTGAGTGGCTCTAGAGCAGATACAATCCAAGAAACATAGATAATCTTAAGAAAACTATGGTAGCAATGAATTTTCAGCATACAAAAGAAATGGAAACCATAAGGTAAGTTCAAGCAGATACTCAGCAGAATAAAAACTCCATTGCAAGTATTCACAGCAGATTAAGCTAATGTGAGGATAAGATCTCAATATAGATGATGGGCTTACAGTTAGCAATCATGTAAAGAAAGATTTCTTAAATATAGGAAGGGACCATGAGAAATCAACCCAGCAGCTGCTAGATGAGGCAAAGAAAAAGAACCTAAAATTGATTAGAGTCAATGAAAAAGCAGAAGATAGCATAAATAATATTAAAAACTGTTCACAGCCACCATGACAGAAAACTTCCCTGGTTGAGAAAGAGAATTGGACATATACATAAATGAAGTGTATAGAGCACCAATTAGCCATGATCAAACAAAAATCTATACCAAGGCATATTATAGCAAGATCCCAGAAATTTTACACAAGAATAGAATCTTAAAAAGTGTTAGGAAAAAGAAACAAATCAGCTCTAAAGAAAGTCCACCATAATCACAGCCAACTTCTTAGCACAAACCCTCAAGTCAAGGAGAGCTAGGAGTGAAATATTTCAAATTCAAACAAAAACAACAGTGGGGACATCAGAACATTGCTCAGAGCCTGGTATTGTCCTACCCAGTAACCCCCATCATGAGAGGACCCCCAGGAAGGTCCCTCCTGGCATAGTTGGGCACCACCCAGCAACATCTGAGTGGATCAGAGACACCTGCACTCAACCTCACAAGCCAAAAGTGTTCACTGAGAGTTCCATCCCACAGTGAACTTCCATGCATTGCTCTGTGGCTGGTAGAAGACTGCCCAGTGACCACCATAACCAGAGGACTATTGGGAAGGTCCCTCCTGGCTGAGTTGGGCCCCACTCAGCAACCCCTGAGTGGCCTGGAGTTGCCAGCATCTGCCTTGTGAGCAGAAAGAATGCACAGTGATTTACACCCAACCTTGCAGACTTGACACATTGCTCAGAGCCTGGTAGCTGGGAGTCACCTGGTAAGGCCTGTGTAATGACCTCTACTCAAAGGGGAAACTTCCTGCAGTAGGGATAGGTATTCTCAACCCAATAAACAATTGAGACCTTGCTTTAAATTTCTCTAAGGGAACATAGGAAAATGACAAAATAAAAGCAAAATGCAATCTCAAACCTCCAGCCTATCCCAAGAAAGCCTAGGAGACATAGACATAGAATGAAATACAAGCCATACACCTCAAACCCCTGAAGGGATAGCAACTGAAGTAAAGAAACAACTCCAGGAAAATATAAAAGAACTCAGAGCAGAAATAATTTCTTAGATAAAAGAAGAAATAATAAATGTAATGAAATAAATACCAAACACATCTCAAGAAGACATAGTTAAAGAACTAGAGGAACACTGCAAAAAGATAGAAACTTTGAATGAACAATATAAGAAACAAACAGAATATATGAAACTGATTCAAACAGATATCCAGGAAATCAAAAATTCAATCAAAAGCTCAAAAAATTACCTGAAAAAATGTGAAGATAGATATTCAGACATTGAAGACAAGATTGCAGCTAGGGAAAAGGAAAAGAAAGATCTTATTAAAATAACAAGGAATCAGGAAATAAAAATTCAACAGCTACAAGATGATGCAAAGAAAAACAACATAAGATTGATAGGGATAAATGAAAAGGAATGGGACAAAAGAAATAATATCAAGAGGCTATTTACAGAAATAATAGCTGAAAATTTCCCAAACATGAGAAGGAAAACTGACATACAGATTAGTAAAGCATACAGAAATCCAAATAGCCATAACCAAAACAAAACTACACCCAGACATATAATAATCCACATCCAAATCCAACATAAGAATAGAATATTAAAAGCTATTAGAAAGAAAAGACAGGTCACCTATGAAAGAAAACTTATCAGAATAACAGCAGACTTCTCAACACAAACAATGAAGTCAAGAAGAGCATGGAGTGAAGTATTTTACATCTTAAAGGAAAACAACTTCCAACCCAGACTGATGTACCCTGCAAAACTGTCCTTCAAAATGGATGGAGAAATAAGATACTTCCATGACAAAGAATACCTGAAGAGCTTCATGACCACCAAACCAACCCTGCAAGGAATACTGAAAGACATTCTAGACAGACATAGGAAAAAACCACTAAGCAAGGCTGACAAACAGAGTGGAAAGAAAAAGAAGCAACAACAGAAAGATAATATGTGAAAAGTAAACCAATATATATCAATTATAACCATTAATGTAAATGGCCTCAATTCACCAATTAAAAGAAACAGACTGGCAGAATGGACAAAGAAATAACATCCAACCACATGCTGTATACAGGAAATCCATCTAACCCAAAAGGAAACTCAGAGACTGAAACTAAAAGGATGGAAAGCATACTTCATGCAACAGGAACCCCAAAAATGCAAAGGTGTCTGTTTGCATACAATGTGAACTTCAAAACAAGAATGACCCAAAGAGATGAAGAAGGTCACTACATACTAGTTAGGGGAAAACTTCAGAGGAAGAGGTAACAATCTTAAATATATATGCACCAAATTCACAAGCACCCATTTATACAAAACAAACACTAACAGAAGTAAAACATCAAATAAACAATGACATAATCATAATGGGAGAACTTAACACCCCTTTGACACAAAGAGACAGATCAACTAGAGAGAAAATCAGCAAAGAAATAACAGAACTGAACCACACTTGTGAACAAATGGAATTAGTGGATGTGTACAAAGTGTTCCACACAATAACAGAATATACATTTTTCTCAGCAGTACATGGGAAATTGTCTAAAATAGACCATACACTAACCCACAGAACATACTTAAACAAATGAAAAAGTATTGAAATTATGCCACACATGACATTAGATTTTACTACCATGAAACTAGAAACTAATGACAAAAACACTGCAAAAACTCCACAAACAAATGGAAATTGAATAATACACTCCTGAGCAATCAGTGGATCATGGAGAAAATTAAAGAAGAAATTAAACTATACCTATGAGCAAATGAAAATACAAATACAACTTACCAGAACCTGTGAGATGCAATGAAAGCAACCCTCAGAGGAAAATTTATTGTGGTGAATCCCCACATCAGGGAAACAGAATGAATGCAAACAAACAACCTGATGCTACAACTAAAACATCTAGAAAAAGAAGAGCAAGTCAAGCTCAAAACCAAAAGATGAGAGGAAATTATAAAGATCAGAGCATAAATTAATGCAATAGAGACTAAGAAAGCAATACAAAGAATTAATGAATCAAAGAGTTGGTTATTGGAAAGAATAAATAAAATTGGTAAACCCCTAGCCAACTTAATTTTAAAAAGAAAAGAAAAAACTCAAATTCATGCAATAAGGAATGAAAACGGTGAAATCACTATAGATCCTGTGGAAATATAGAAGATCACCAATACCTACTTGAAAAACCTCTACTCTTATAGGTTTGATAACAGAAGAAATGGGAAGATTCCTAGAAACATATATGAACTACCAAAGCTAGATCAAGAAGATTTAAAACTGCTGAATAACCCAATTTCAATTAATGAAATTGAAAATGTAATTAAAATCTTACCAACAAAGAAAAGTCCAGGTCCTGATGCATTCACCACAGAATTCTACAAGAAATTCAACTAAGTCTTAATGCTGACACTCCTAAAACTCTTCAGTGAAGTTTAAAATGAAGCAATTCTCCTTAACTAATTCCTGGAAGCATGTATTGCTCTAATACCAAAACCAGAGAAAGACTCAACCAAAAAAGAGAACTATAGGCCAATCTCCCTAATCAACATGAATACAGAAATTCTCAATAAAATACTGGCAAACAGAATGTAGCAAAGCATGAAGAACATTACACACCACAATCAAGTGGGATTCATCCAAGGAATGCAGGGGTAGTTCAGCACATGCAAATCAATAAATGTAGTCCACCATATCAAAAGCCAAAAGTAAGAATCACATGATCATTTCTATAGATGCAGAAACAGCTTTTTTTTAAAATTTTATTTAAAGAGAAAAAAAAGCAAAACAGAAAAAGGGTAGCAACAATACAGAATTATGAAGAAAAAACACTAAGAAATCACAAGTTGATAAATTACATAATATCATCTTGGAAATAGTTGTTCAAGCTACAAAATAAAAGCATAAAAGTAAACATTCAAACAGTGAGATTGCAAATAGTTCTGCTCAATGATTTAAGAAAAACTTAGTAATATGGTCATCTATTTACACACTTAAACATACATGCAGTTATATCCTTTAGAGCACTTTCTTTTCCTCTCTTTTTACAGTATCAATTACACATTTTGGGTTTTATTACTCCTACAGTTCTTATTTCTTTTTACATTAGATACATAATGTGATATTTATAAATATGATTCTTATTTATTTCACTAATGAGGATAGTCTCAAGTTGTCTCCATTTACCTCTGAAGGCTCAAGATCATCCTTTTTAATAGCTGGGTAATATTCCATTGTATAAAACTACCACATCTTTTCATCCACTCTGCAGTTGATGAGCATTTTGGTTGTTTCCAAGATTTAGCTATTACAAATCGTACTCCTATGAACATGGGGGCACATATATCACTGTGACATGACATTTTCAGTTTTTTTGGGAAAATACCAAAGAAGGGAATAGCTGGATTGAATGGAACTTCCAATTGTAGTCTTCAAAGAATTCTCCAAACTGATTTCCATAGTGGTTGCACCAGTCTACACTCCGACCAACAGTGGAGCAGTGTTCCTTTTTCCGCGCAGGCTCACCAACATTTGTTATCACTTGAATTCTTGATGGCAATTATTCTTTCTGGAGTGAAATGAAATCTCATTTTGTTTTACTTTGCATTTCTCAAATGACCAGAGATGGTAACACTTCTTCATGTATTTATTTGCCATTTGTATATCTTCATCTGAGAACTGTGTATTCATCTCAGATGCCCATTTTTGGAGAGGGTCTTTGAATTTGGGGGGATTGATGTTTTTTGATTCTTTATATGTTCTGGATATAAGTCCTTTGTCTGAGAGGTTGCTGGCTAAAATTCTTTCCCATTCTGTGGGTTTTCTTTTCACTCTGTTGGTGATTCCTTTTGAAGTGCAGAATCTTTTCAACAATATGAGATCCCAGTTGTTGATTCTTTCAAGTGTTTCCCGTGCAGTCTGTGTTTTGTTCAGGAATTCTCTGCCTACATCTATGTCTCCAAGCCTACCTTGTCTTCCAGTAGATTCAGTGTTTCTGTTTTAATATTGAGGTCTTTGATCCATTTAGACTTTATTTTTGTGCATGGTGATAGGCATGGATCTAGTTTCAGTCTTCAGCATGTGGAGAGCCAATTTTTCCAACACCATTTATTAAAGAAGCTATCCTTTTTCCAGTAAACATATTTAGCCCCTTTGTCAAATATCAGGTGACTGAGTGTCTTTGCAGTTGTGCTTGCATCTTTTAATCTGTTCCATTGATCCTCGGATCTATTTCTTTGCCAGTACCATTCTGATTTTATCACTGTGGCTTTTTGGTACAGTTTCAAGTCAGGAATTGAGATGCCTCCTGCCTTACCTTTGTTGCCCAGAATTGCCTTTGCTACTCTAGGTTTCTTCTGTTTCCAAATAAATTTTAGTAGTGTTTTCTCTAGATCTGTGAGGTATGTCAATGGTATTTTGATTGGGATTGCATTAAATCTGTATAACAGTTTTGAGAGTATGGCCATTTTCACAATGTTGGTTCTTCCTAGTCAAGAGCAAGGAATAAATAGCCTTCCATTTTCTAATATCCTCTTCAATCTCCTTTTTTAGCATAGTATATTTTTTAGCACATATATATTTTACATTCTTAGGTTGATTCCTAAGTATTTCATTTTTTAGATGTTATTGCAAAGGGCAATGTTTCCAAAATTTCTCTCTTGGTGAGTTTTTTGTTTGTGTACAGGAATGCTATTGATTATTGAGCATTGATTTTGTATCCAGCTATACTGCTGAATTTCTTTATTACCTCTAGTAGTCTTTTAATGGAGTTTTTTGGGTCTTTTATATAGAGTATCATGTCATCTGCAAATAGTGATAATTTAACTTCTTCCTTCCCTATCTTTATTCCTTTTATTTCTCTCTCTTGTCTGATTACCCTGGCTAGTGTTTACAGAACTATACTGAATAGGAGTGGTGATACAGAACTATACTGAATAAGAGTGGTGATAGTGGTGACATCCTTGTCTTGTTCCTGATTTTAAAGTAAAAACTTCATTTTTTTGTCTATTTAGTATACTGTTGGTTGTTGGTTTGTCATAGACGGCCTTTATATGGTTGAGGTAGACACCATGTATTCTGAGCTTCTGAAGGGTTTTTATCATGAACATGGGTTGGACTTTATTGAAAGCCTTTTCTGCATCTATTGAGATGACCATATGGTTTTTGTTATTAGCTCTACTGATGTGGTGTATTACATTTATTAATTTGCATATGTTAAACCATCCCTGAATTCCTGGAATGAACCCCACTTGGTCACGATATATAATCTTCTTGATGATTTGCTGCATTCTATTTGCAAGTATTTTATTCAGAATCTTTGCATCAATGTTCATTGGTTGGATCTTTCTCTGGTTTTGGTATCACAGTAATACTTGCCTCCAGGAATGATTTAGGGAGGATTAGTTTCTTGTCAATTTCTTTGAAGAGTTTAAGGAGTATTGACATGAAATCTTCTCTAAATTTCTTGTAGAATTCAGCTGCAAATCCATCAGGACCTGAGCTTTTCTTTGTTGGTAAGTTTTAAATTACTTTTTCAATTTCAAAAGCTGGGATTGGGTTATTCAAAATTGCTATATCTCCTTTGTTGAGCTTTGGTAGTTCATAAGTTTCTAGAAATCTCTCCATTTCCTCCGTGTTTTCTACTCTATGTGAATAGAGATTTTCAAAGTAGATATTCATGATCTTTTGAGTGAGTCGGTATATTTAGGGACTCCATCAGTGGCAGCTATTCTTTCCGGAGTCAGGTGGAATCTCAATGATGTTTTAATTTGCATTTCTTGAATGACCAGTGATGGCGAACATTTCTTCACGTATTTATTTGCCATTTGTATATCTTTCTCTGAGAACTGTGTGTTCATCTCAGATGCCCATTTTTAGAGAGGGTCTTTGAATTTTTTCCCACTCTGTTGGTTTTCTTTTCACTCTGTTGGTGATTTCCTTTGAAGTGCGGAAACTTTTCAAGAATGTGAGATCCCATTTGTTGATTCTTTGAAGTGTTTCCTGTGCAGTTTACATTTGGTTCATGAATTCTCTGCCTACCTCTATGTCTCCAAGACTTCTACCTACCTTGTTTTCCAGTAGATTTAGTGTTTCTCTTTTAATATTGCGGTCTTTGAGCCACTTAGACAAGGACAATTCTGAAAGGTTGTTTACTAACATTGCTTCCAGATTCAGGAATTTCATGAACCTATTTCCTAAAAAATAAAAAAAAGATGACCACTAAGAAGAGTTGATGCAAATTTTGGGGAATTTAGCCTAGGGATTTATCTCAATGGCATAAGCACCTGCCTGGCAAGCATGAGGTCTTGACTGCAATTACTATTACAAAACAAAAAATTATTGGGGGAAATTTTGTTTGTGTATTTATTACGAAGTGCAGACAGTTTTCTAAAATTAAACATACACCACTGGGTGTGGTAGCATACACCTGTAAACCCAGCACTTGGGAGCCCAAGGCAGGAGGATCGATGCAAGTTCAAGAACAGCCTGGGCTACAAAGTGAGCTCAAGTCCAGCCTGAAATGCATAGCAAGACCCTGTCTCAAATAGGAAAAAAAAGCATCATTATCATCATTTCAAAAATGAGAAAGTATTAACAACAAAATAGGAAAAGGATCATTTCACAAAAATCTAAACCTCTATTTCAGCTTGAATAAATTTACTTCAATTTATTGACTTTACCTTTAATTTTCTCACTTTGTCATGAACTGCTGAGTCTTTACTGATGACTGCCTGCCTTTTTGGAATAAAGCTGATGCTTCAGACCATATATCTCTCCTTTCCCAGGGTCCTTCTTCAGTTCTCAAATCCCAGTCTGCTCAGCTCCCCCTCAGTGATACCACATACAGCATACATCACTTTATTATTAGCACTGACAACATGGCAATACTTTGGAGGAAAAAATTTTGTCTTCTTGGTTCTTTCTGTCTTTCTAGGTTCAATGCAATAATTTATATAAAATGCTCAAATACATTAATAAGAAAATCTCCAAAGAAAGTACAGTGCCTACAGTTCTGGCAATCATCCGCTCCCCAGAATCCTGGCTACCCTCAGACCTTTCATGAAGCCCAGATTATCCTTAAAGAGACCACAAAGATCACCCAAAACCAATTAGAAAACATGTCAAAATTAATCATAATTACATAATCCCAGAAGTACTGGCAACTGGGTACAGAGAAGACTCAAGGATGAGATCTCAATGCTCAAGATTAGAGATGGGAACAACAAAAAGACAAAGCTTATGAAGCTCAATGGATTCCCCAATTTCCCATCCACCACATCAAGAGGTTGGAAGTGCTGCGAATTTACAGGAGATCCTACTGTCTGGAAATATCTCACAATGCTTTCCCAAGAACTACAAAATTTGTGTAAAGAACAGCACAGCTGGCTATCAGAGACAGTACACCCAGTGCCCAACTGTTAAAGGAAGAAAATAAATAGGCAAACTCAAGTACATGTACTTACATTAAAATGAAAACAGCACACATAGGAGGTTAATGAGACTAAGGAGAACTGAGATGTGTTATATTTGTGTATCAACTCACAGTGATGAATGTAATTATTACTGTGAACAGGAACTCATAAAAGATGTTTAAAGAAATATATACATTTCCTTTTTTAGTAAGTTTATTGGTACATTTTAGATATACATCCTGATCACACTCACCATACAGAATTTTCATCTGAACATGATGTGTGTTAAATTGTTTTTTCCAGGCTCCTATCCTTCCAAAAAATACAAAAAGTACAAAAATATCAATGAGTTGAACAGTAGTTTCTGAAAGAATGAAGAAAACAAACAAATCCTTAGTTGCCAAAAGAAGGAAAGAAAATTAAATCCAAATAATTAGAAATAAAGAGGGATTCAATGTTGCTTAATAGAGGAGGAACCACTTTGGAATTACTCAGAGGCACAAGACTTGGAGACATAAGGGTAGGCAGAGAATTTGTGAACAAAACACAAACTGCACAGGAAACACTTCAAAGAATCAACAACTGGGATCTCATATTATTGAAAAGATTCTGCACTTCAAAAGGAATCACCAACAGAGTGAAAAGAAAACCCACAGAATGGGAAAGAATTTTAGCCAGCATCCTCTCAGACAAAGGACTTATGTCCAGAATATATAAAGAATCAAAAAACATCAATCCCCCCAAATTCAAAGACCCTCTCCAAAAATGGGCATCTGAGATGAATACACAGTTCTCAGATGAAGATATACAAATGGCAAATAAATACATGAAGAAGTGTTACCATCTCTGGTCATTTGAGAAATGCAAAGTAAAACAAAATGAGATTTCATTTCACTCCAGAAAGAATAATTGCCATCAAGAATTCAAGTGATAATAAATGTTGGTGAGCCTGCAGGGAAAAAGGAACTCAGAGAAAATAAACTAAAAACACAGGTTATTGGAGGAAAGGGAGGGACATACATCCTGACCCTAAAATCTACTTGAAATAAGAGGCATGTGCATCAAACAAACCTTAGACATTGGACTTTATGAAGTGGTAATCCAGACCACAGGGCTGCTGGTGGCACTGCTGCCTGCATGCTGAGCAAGAACCACAATGGGTAGTCTCCAAGAAGCTGATAGATTGCAAATGCATGACTAACTCAAGCCAAATAAGGTTGATTTGGGATAAAAGGCTCTTGCTTTCTTTTGCCTTCCTGCATGCAGAGGATGCAGGAGCCTGGCAGCAGATTTCACCATCACTACCACCTCCCCAATGGGTAGCCAGTATGTTTGGGTTTGTTGCTGTTGTTGCTGTTGTTATTGTTGTTGTTGCTTGTCCAGCACCCTAGCAGATAACTGGAATCTCAGCAGAAACAGCCCACGGCACTTCCTGCTCTATGATTTGTGGCATGAGAGGGATGCAAATGCATACAATTGGAACATCTGTGGCACTCCCTCCAAGGGAAAAGAGATAGAAGTGGGACCAAGCAGCCATAGGCTGTCTACAAGGGGGTGCAGAATGAGTGAGTCTTTTGAATTTCCATGGGATCTGTAGTAATTTTCCCCTTTTCAGTCCTTATTGCATGAATTTGGTTTTTTCTTTCTTTTTGTTTATGAGTAAATTTTTGTCAATTTTGTTTATTCTCTCAAAAAAAACAGGTTTTTGATTCATTACTTCTTTGCATTTTTTTTTTAGTTTCAATTGCATTGATTTCTGCTCTAAATTTTACAATTTACTCTCTTCTATGAACTTTGGATTTAACTTGCTCTTCTTTTCTAGAAGCTTGAGATGAAGCATTAGGTTCTTTATTTGTTCTCACTGTGTTTTCTTGATATGACAATTTGTTGCTACGTATCTCCCTCTTAAGACCACTTTTATAGCATCCCACAGATTGAAGCATGTTGTTTCCACATTTTCATTGAATTGTAGATACTGCTTTATGTCTTCTTTAATTTCATCTGATTGTTTAAAAGGTTGTTATTTAATTTCCATGTATTTATGCAGGTTTTGCAATTTCTTTTGCCATTAATTTCCAATTTCAGTGTGCTATGGTCAGATATTATGCATGGGATAATTCAATACCTTTGCATTTACTTAAAATGTTTGATGGGATAATATATGGTCTATTTTGCAGAATGTCTATGTGCAGCTGAGAAGAATATGTGTTCTGATGTGGCTGGGTGGAACACTCTGTAAACATCTACTAAGTCCAATTGCTCACAGGTATGATTCAGTTCTATTATTTCTTTGCTGACTTTTTGTCTAGTTGATCTATCTCTTTGTGACAATGGGCTGTTAATGTCCCCTGTTATAATGGTGTTCTCCTGCATTTGATTTTCATGTCCATTAGTATCTGTCTTATATAGCTAGGTATTCCAGTGTTTGGTGCATATATATTTATAAATGTTAGTTCTTCTTCTTGAATTTTTCCACTAACAAGTATGTACTAAACTTCTTTATCTCTTTTAATCATTTTAGGTCTGATGTTCACATTGTTTGTAAATAGAATAGTTTTGGGAGTATGGCCATTTTCACAATGTTGGTTCTTCCTAACCAAGAGCAAGGAATGTCCTTCCATTTTCTAATATCCTCTTCAATCTCCTTTTTCAGCATAGTATAATTTTCAGCATATAGGTCTTTTACATTTTTAGTTAGGTTGATTCCTAACTATTTCATTTTTTGACATGTTATTGCAAAGGGCGATATTTACATAATTTCTCTCTCCGTGAGTTTTTGTTTGTGTACAGGAATGCTATTGATTTTTGAGCATTGACTTTGTATCCAGCTACACTACTGAACTTGTTTATTACCTCTAGCAGTCTTTCAATGGAGTCTTTTGGGTCTTCTATATAGAGTATCATGTCATCTGCAAATAATGATAATTTAACTTCTTCCTTTCCTATCTTTATTCCTTTTATTTCTCTCTCTTGTCTGATTGCCCTGGCTAGTGTTTCCAGAACTATGTTGAAAAGGAGTGGTGAGAGTGGACATCCTTGTCTTGTTCCTTATTTTAAAGTGAAAGCTTTCAGTTTTTGTCCATTTAGTATAATGTTGGCTGTTGGTTTGTCATAGATGGCCTTTATAAGGTTGAGGTAGATGCTGTGTATTCCAAGTTTTTGAAGGGTTTTTATCATGAACATGTGTTGGACTTTGTCAAAAGCTTTTTCTGCATCTATTGAGATGACCATGTGGTTTTTGTTTTTGACTCTGTTGATGTGGTGTATTAAATTTATTGATTTGCATATGTTAAACCACCCCTGCATTCCTGGAATCTTTGTATCAATGTTCATTAGTGAGATTGGCCTATAGTTCTCTTTTTTGGTTGCATCTTTTTCTGGTTTTGGTATCAAAGCAATACTTGCCTCCAGGAATGATTTAGGGAGGATTACTTTTTTCTCAATTTCATTGAATAGCTTAAGGAGTACTGGCATCAAATCTTCTCCAAATTTCTTATAGAATTTAGCTGTGAATCCATCAGGACCTGGACTTTTCTTTGTTGGTAAGTTTTTAATTACATTTTCAATTTCAATAGCTGATATTGGATTGTTCAAAATTGCTTTATCTTCTTGGTTGAGCTTTGTTAGTTCATACGTTTCTAGAAATCTGTCCATTTCCTCTGTATTTTCCACACTATGTGAGTAGAGATTTTCAAAGTAGGTATTCATGATGTTTTGAATTTCCATGAGATCTGTAGTAATTTCTCCCTTTTCAGTTCTTATTGCATGAATTTGGGTTTTTTCTTTCTTTCTCTTGATAAGGGTAGCTAGTGGTTGGTCAATTTTGTTGATTCTCTCAAAAAACCAGCTTTTGGATTCATTAATTCTTTGTGTTTTTTTTTAGCTTCAGTTGCATTGATTTCTGCTCTAATCTTTACAATTTCCTCTCTTCTATGAGCTTTCAGTTTAGCTTGCTCTTCTTTTTCTAGAAGCTTGAGATGGAGCATTAGGTTGTTTATTTGTGCTCATTCTGTTTTCTTGATATGACAGTTTATTGCTATATATCTCCCTCTTAAGACTGCTTTCATTGCTTCCCACAGATTACATATTTTCCTCTTAAGACTGCTTTCATTGCATCCCACAGATTACAGTATGTTTTTTCTATATTTTCATTGAATTGTAGGTATTGTTTTATTTCTTGTTTAATTTCATCTGTAGCACACTGGTTGTTCAAAAGGCTGTTGTTTAATTTCCATGTATTTATGTAGGTTTTACAATTTCTTTTGCCATTAATTTCCAATTTCAGTGCACTATGGTCAGATATTATGCATGGTATGATTTCAATACCTTTGCAATTACTTAAGAATGTTTTATGGGATAATATATGGTCTATTTTGGAGAATGTCCCATGTGCAGCTGAGAAGAATGTGTATTCTGATGTGGTTGGGTGGAACACTCTGAAAACACCTACTAAGTCCAGTTGCTCACAGGTATGATTCAGTTTTGTTATTTCTTTGCTGACTTTTTGTCTAGTTGATCTATCTCTTTGTGACAGTGGGCTGTTAAGATCTCCTGTTATAATTGTATTCTTGTGCATTTGGTTTTTCATGTCCATTAGTATCTGTCTTACATAGTTGGGTGCTCCTGTATTTGGCACATATATATTTATAATTCTTAGTTCTTCCTCTTGAATTTTACCACTGACAGGTATGTAGTGACCTTCTCTATCTCTTTTAATCATTTTAGGTTTGAAGTTCATGTTGTCTGCAAATAGAATAGCTACCCCTGCTTTTTTCTGGGTTCCTGTTTCATGGAATACTGTCTTCCATCCTTTTACTTTAAATCTATGAGTTTCCTTTTAGGTCAGATATGTTTCTTGTATATAGCATATTGTGGAATAATGGTTCTTGATCCATTCTGTCAACCTATTTCTTTTGATAGGTGAATTGAGGCCATTTTCATTTATGGATATCACTGATATGTAATGGTTCTACTTTGCCATGTTATATCCCAGTTGTTTGCTTTCTGCTTTTCCCCCTGATTTAATTGCTTGTCCTACCTGGTGGTTTCTTTCTGTTGTTATTCTGGAAATTGTGGTCATTTTTATCTCTGTCTTCTATGTCTTTCAATACTCTTTCTAGGATTGGTTTGTTGGACAAGAATTTCTTCAGTTGTTCTTTGTCATGGAAGTATCTTGCCTCTCCATTAAATTTTAATGAAAGTTTTTGCTGGGTACATCAGTCTGGGTTGAAAGTTGTTTTTTTTCAGGGCTTGAAGTACCTCACTCCAAGCTCATCTTGACTTGAGGGTTTGTGCTGTAAAGTCTGCTGTGATTCTAATGGGCTTTCCTTGATAGGTGAGTTGTGTCTTTTCTTTAACAGCTTTTAGCATTCTGTTTTTATGCTGTATGTATAAGATTTGATTATTGTGTGTCTGGGTGTAGATTTATGTTGGTTGTGACTGTTTGGAGTCCTATATGCCTCACTTATCTGCATATCAGATTTCTTTCCCCATGTTTGGGAAATTTTCTGCTATTACTTCTGTGAATACTTTACTTATGTCATTTGCATTGATTCGAGCATCTTCATTAATGCCTATTAATCTTATATTGTTGCTCTTGGCATCATCTTGAAGTTTCTGGATTGTCATTTCATGTTGATTTGTTATTTTTAAAAGTTCTGTGCTTTCATGATCACTAATTGCGATCCTGTCCTCAAGGTCTGAAATTCTATCGTTGGATTCATTTCAATGGTTTTGCAAGCTTTGAATAGAATATTTTGTTTCTTGAATGTCTCTTTGAGTTTGTTTCATGAATTCTGCTTGTTTTCTATATTGTTCATTCAAGGTTTCAATCAGTTTCTCATGCTCCTGTACTTTTTTCTCTATTTCTTCTTCAGCTGCACTCAGCAACTCCTTTACTAAGGTTGCCATTTCTATCTTTACATAGCAGAGTACTTGTAATTTGATTTCCTCTATGGCCTCCTGGAGTTGTTTGGTTTTTTTTTTTTTTTATTTCACTTGCTATCTTTTCAGAGATTTCTGGTGTGTTACTTTTGAAGTTCTCTATTTCAATGTCTCCTGGACTTGCTTCTGGTGGACTAGATGTTTGAGACTGCATTTTGCTCATTTGTTTTGCCATTTTCCCCTTTTGAGTTAATGTTTGGTCGGTCCTTAAGTCCCACTAATGTCAACTGTTGGTAGTGTGTATCTTGGGGTCCTAATGTAAGGTTGATGTTTGTCCAATTGCTGATTCCCACTATGAAGAGGTGGGCCAGTCACCTTACTTCCCACTACAGGACCTGTTTGATGAGTCCTATATTCTTCCTGGGATGTCAAGCATAGTGGTATTGATGTAGATCAACTTTTAGTTCCTGCTATTACTTTATCTTCAGGTTATTCCAGGTCATCAAATCTCCTTGTCTATAGTGTTTATGTTGGTTGAGGCTTTACTGTGTCCCTGTTGTGTGCCTGTGTGCCTCATAAGCCCTTTTGATTTTCTTCAAGTTGAGGGAGTCCTTATTGGCACACTCCTCACCCCACCTGATGTTTTCTTTGTGCAGGAAGGATTCACTCACACTCTTGTCAGACTTACCAACGTCTTATATTTAGTTGGAGGGAGCTTTACTACTGTCCCTATTTACCCAGTGCACACCTCTATTTTAGGTGCATACTCACCACACTAACTGGAGCCTGCTGAGATCTTCTGTTTGGGTGATGGTGTCACTAAATCTCCCTTCAAGCTAGCACAGTTAATCCACTCTAGCTCAAGGTTCTGGGAGAAAGGGTGGGAGCTGAAGAAAAACAGCAGTATTAGTTCCAAGTGGTAGGAAGTATCCCTGAGGGGCCAGCAGGTGTCCTGGGACCAGGTGTCTGCTGGGCATGGGCCATGGTACCAGGGCAGCATGGTGCAACTCAGTGCTGGCTGGAGTCATGTCCATTTCCAGGTTTTGAGTGATGTTTCAAAGCTTTTTTAGTGCACTGGGAATCCCCTGGCCCACTTTTGGCTCTTGGGGCAGACTGCTGGCAACTGCTTGCCACTTGGAGCTCACTGGATGTGGGCCAGTTGCACCAGAGGGGACTCCATGTGTCCTCTGGTGATTTCAGCCACAGGGCATGGTCTTACTGCCTGGGAGCAAAGTTCCAAGTTTTCCCTGTGTGCTGGGATTCTACTGGAGCAGGCAGTCAAGGACTGGGGCTGGATTCCATGCCTTGCTGGCTGCTTATAGTTCACTGGGAATGGCCCATTTAGGCCCACTGGTACCTCTAGTGTGTCCTAGAGTGACCTGAGATGCAGGACGTGGTCACACCACCTGGGAGTGAAGTTCCAAGTTTTCCCCATGCACTGGGATTCTACAAGAGCACAGTCAGGGCCCAGGGCTGGATTCCAGGACCTGGTCACTGCTTGGAATTCTTTAATTATAAAGAGAATAAAACAAAAGAGAACAGAAAAAAGCAAATCAGAACAGAAAAATGCAAGCAACACAGCACTTCACAACAAAACAACCAGACTTCAACAGTAGCTACCATAATGTCTCTTTTCTTCAAAAAAGTTGAGCATATGTTTACACACAATAATATCAAACATAACAAAGTAGTATAAAACCATTCAAAAGAATGAAAACATTACAGGCTTCAAAACCAAATAACAGGAAATGAATAATGGCTACTATAATATCTTACTTTCCTCAAAGAATTTGTCTACACCATCACACATAATAAAATCAAATAAATCACAACAGTATAGAACCAATCAAAACAGAACAAAACCATAGTAGGACTTCAAAACAAGATGATAGTAAATCAGCAGTGGCTACCATAATGTCTTGTTTTCTTCAAAATAGCTGTTCATACCATCACACAATAAAATCAAACAAAACAGAACAAAATCAATCAAACCAATGAATGAAAGCATTATAAGACTTCAAAGCAATATAATAGGAAACCATGATTAATATAATATATCCCATTATATTCAAAATAGCTGCCCCTACAGCATAAAATCTAACAAAAAGAAGACAGAACAAAGCCAAACCTAACAAAATTGTGTAAACAATGCAAGAGTTCAAGATAAAACAATAAGAAATTGACATTAGTTTCCACCTTTCCCTCCCAGGTATTTCCTTCCTTTGCTCTTACATTAACTATTTTGCTTTTGGATCTGTTTACATGAACTATTTTGCTTTTGGATCTGTTTACATGAACTATTTTGCTTTTGGATCCTTCTGTTTCTTATACTAGGGTTCACAAATATGAGTTTGAACTGTTTCAGCCATGGACATAATCTCCAGTTGTGTCCATTTACCTACAGGAGCCTTGAGATTATTCTACTTTATAGCTGGGTAGCTTTCCACTGCATGAAAATTCCATATCTTTCTTATCCATTCTGAAGTTGATAGGCAAGTTATTTTTGCTTTTTTTTATGGTCTCTTGTCTCATGGAACAATTGATTTCTCTCCTTTGATTTTCAGTCTATGAGTTTTCTTTCCAGTTAAATGTGCTTCTTGTATACAGTATATCAATGTATCTTGTTTCTTGATCCACTCACCTTGTGTTTCTTTTTATTGCTGCATTGAGGTTGTCTACATCAATGGTTACAATCAACATACAATGGTTTGTCTCTGCCCTGCTATCCTCCTGTTGTTGGCCCTCCAATCTTCCCCTCCATTCAGTTGCCTGTCTTGTTTGGTGATCCTCCTCTGTTGCTGTTCCTGGAACCATAGTCATATTCATATCTCTCTAGAATATTCTTTATCACTCTCTGTGGGGTTGGTTTGATAGTCATGAATTCCTTCAGTTGTTCTTTATCATGGAAGTATCTTATTTTTCCATCAATTTTGAAAGATAGTTTTGCTGGGTATATGAATCTGAGATGGAAGTTATTTTCTTTCAGAATTTGGAACATTTTACTCCAAAGTCTTCTTGATTTGATGGTTTGTGTTGATAAGTCTGCTAAGATTCTGATAGGTTTTCCTTGATAGGTGACCTGTCTCTTTTCTCTAACAGCTTTTAGCAATCTGTTCTTGTACATAATTTCTGGGATCTTGATTATTCTATGTCTGGATGTAGATTTACTTTGGTTATGGCTAGTTGGAGTCCTGTATGCCTCATTTATCTGCATGCCAGAGCCATTTCCCATGTTTAGGAAGTTTTCTTCTCTTCTGTGAATATCCTTTTAATTCCATTTGTGTTGACGTCTGCCTCTTCACCAATACCTATCATTCTTAAATTATGCTTCTTTGCCTCATCTTGCAGCCATTGAGTTGTTATTTCCTGATTCCATGCTATTTTTAAGAGATCTTTCCTTTCACAATAA
Organism: Hydrochoerus hydrochaeris; assembly: GCA_004027455.1. Classification (NCBI taxonomy): domain Eukaryota; kingdom Metazoa; phylum Chordata; class Mammalia; order Rodentia; family Hydrochaeridae; genus Hydrochoerus; species Hydrochoerus hydrochaeris. Next base: position 27,589 of record PVLA01006802.1, read on the forward strand.
CTAACTGCAATCCTATCTTCATGGTTTTAAAGTTTATCTTTAGTCTCTTTCAAGTGATTTTTCCAGGCTTTGATTGAATTTTTAATTTCCTGCATCTCTCTTTGAATCTGTTTCATAAATTGTAATTCCTTTCTACATTCATTCAAGGTTTCCATCATTTTCCTATGCTCCTCTTTTTTGTCTATGTCTTCTTCTTTAGACCTGCTGAACAACTCTTTCAGTATATTTGTGATTTCTTCTTTTACCTGAGACATTATTTCTGATTTGACTGCTTTTACTATCTCATGAAGTTGTGTCCTTACTTTAGTTGCTATCCTTTGTGAAATTTTCAGGTGTGACTTTGGTTTTCTTCCATGAATGTATTGCCCAGATTTATTCTGTGTGGGCTAGAGGTCTGAGTTTGCCTCTTGTTCCTTCCTCTTGATATTCTCCTGGGTTCCTCCAAGAAACTGGTTGTGGGGCCCCAGGCACTTCCCATATTGGTTTCCCCTAGGCAGTGTAGGGGGGTGTGACAGGCACCTGGGTTCCTCTAATTCCAGATTTACAAGGAGGTGGCAGAGTATAGAATGGGCTTCTCCAGACCTATGGAGCTATGGTGGGGCTTTGCTGATGATTAGGTGTGGATGGAAGTGGGGCTGCTTCTCTTAACCTGTGTGTCTACACTAAGACTCCCATGATAGTGACAGACACACAGGGGTGTGTTTATCTGATTCTGCTAGTGGCTGATGGCTTCCTGAGAGAGTCACAGGCCTCCAATAAAGGCCTACAGATGCACAGGGCTTACCTGGCTGTGTATCCCTGCTCTGGCTGGCTGCCTGCAGGGAAGAGCCTTCTGGTGGCAGCTCCCTAAAAGGTGAAGGCGGATCTGCTATTTCTCTCTACCCACACTGGCCTCCTGCAGGACATGGCCTTTTGGCGGCAGTGCACAGCAGGTAGAGGTGAATCTGTCTCCCTTGGCCCATGCTGGGGGTGCAGAGGAAAGGGCCTTCTGGTGGTGACACCTGGCAGTCAGAGGCAGATCTCTTCTGGCTCTCTCTGCCTATGCTGGGCATGCAGAGGAAAGGGCCTTCCGGTTGCAGTGCCCAGCAGACAGAGGTGGATTTCTTCTGATTCTCTTTGCCCACACTGGGTGTGCAGAAAAAAGGATCTTCTGGTGGCAGTGCCTGGTAGGCGGAGGTGGATTTCTTCTGGCTATTTCTGCCCATGCTGGGTGCACAGAGGAAAGGGCCTTCTGGTGGCAGCACCAGATTTCTTCTGGCTCTCTGCCTGTGCTGGGTGTGCAGAGGAAAAGGCCAGCCAGTGGCAGTGTCTGGCAGGGAGAAGCAGATCTTTGGATCTTCTTTTGGCAGTCTCAGGCAACACTGGGTGCACAAAGGAAAGTGCCTTCTGGTGGCAGTGTCCAGCAGGCAGAGGCAGATTTCTTCTGGCTCTCTCTGCCTGCGCTGGATGCAGAAAAAGCTTTTGACAAGATCTAACACCCATTCATGATAATAACTCCACAGAAAATAGGAATAGATGATCTTTACCTTAATATGATAAAAGCCATCTAGGACAAACCAACAAACAGTATCATGTTAAATGCCCCAAAACTGAAAGCTTTTACTCTAAAATCAGAAAAAAGACAAAGATGTTCATTATCAACACTCTTATTCAATGTAGTGCTAAAAACACTAGCCAGAGCAATTAGACAACATAGACAAATAAAAGGAGTAAGGATAGGAAAAGAAGTTAAATTATCATTATTTGCAGATGACGTGATACTCTACATAGAAGACTCCCAAAACTCCATTGAAAGACTCCTAAGTGTAATAAATACATTCAGCAAGGTAGCTGGATACAAAGCCAACACTCAAAAATCAATAACATTCCTATACAAAACAAACTAACTGATAGAGAAGAGAAGCCACACCTTTCACAATAATACCCAAAAAAAATGAAATACTTAGGAATCAATTTAACAAAAGAAGGAAAAGATATATTTAGTGAAAATTATAATACCCTAAAAAAAGAAATTGAAGATGATCTCAGAAAATGGAAAGACATGCCTTGTTCATGGATAGGAAGAACAAATATGAAAATGATGATTTTTCCAAAATTGTTACACAGATTTAATGCAATCCCAATCAAAATACCACTAACATACCTCACAGATCTAGAGAAAACAATCATAAAAATAATCTGGAATGACAAAAGACCTAGAATAGCAAAGGCAATTCAGAGCAACAAAGGCAAGGAAGGAGGCACTACAATCCCTGACTTGAAGTTATACTACAAAGTTATTGTAATAAAATCAGCATGGTACTGGAATAAAAACAGACCTGAAGATCAATGGAAAAATTAGAAGATACAACTACAACTACAAATACTCAGTCACCTTATCTTTGATAAAGGGACCAAATATTTTCACTGGAAGAAAGATAGACTCTTTAATAAGTGGTGCTAAAAAAAACTGGTTCTCCATATGCTTAAAACTAAAACTAGATCCATGCCTATCACTATGTTGTAAATGAAAGTCAAAATGGATCAAAGATATAAATATTAAAACAGAAACACTAAATCTCTTGGAAGACAAAGTAGGTAGAAGCCTTGAAGACATAGGGGTATTCTGAGAATTCATGAAAAAAATTAAACTACATGGGAAACACTTCCCAAAACCTATAACTGGGATCTTGTCTTACTAAAATTTTTTTGCATGTCAAAAAAAATCACCAACAGAGTAAAAAGGAAACCCATGAATTTTGAAAAAAATATTAGCCAGCTGTCTCTCAGACAAAGAACTTCAGTCTAGAGCATATAAAGAATTTTAAAAAATTAGATCCCTGGAATTCAAAAACCCAATCCAAAAATGGGCATCTGAGATGAATACAAAGTTTTCAGATGAAGAAATACAAACAGCAAATAAATACATGAGAAAATGTTCAACATCATTGGTCATTAGAGAAATGCAAATTAAAACAACACTGAGATTCCATCTCACTCCAGAAAGAATGGCCAGGATAAAGAAAACTACTAACAACAAATGTTGAAAAGTCTTTGGAGAAAAAAGATCTCTTGTACATGGTTGGTGTAGACTGGTGCAACCATTGTGGAGGTCAGTCCAGATATTCCTCAAAAAGCTGGGATTGGAAGTCCAATTTGAACAAATTATTCCACTTCTGGGGATAGTCCCATAAAAATTGAAAACATCATTATCACAGTGATATATGTGCACACATGTTTGTAGCAGCACAATTTGTAATAACCAGATCTTGGAAACAATCTCAATGCCCATCAACTGAGGAATGGATAAAAATGATGTGGTACTTTGATGCAATAGAGTACTACTCAGCTATAAAAAAGGATCACATTGAGATATTTACAGTTAAATGGATGCGACTTGAGACCATACCCATACGTGAAATAAATCAAACTCACATGTGTATCATATAGTCTCCCTAGTTTAAGAAATAGTAAATGTACATAAGATTCAAAATCTTCAATAAATACAGTGAAACAGCAAGAATATACTCAAAGAAGAAAAAAATAATATCCAAGGGAAAAGGAAGGAAAAGAAAAATATCTAAATTTGTATAAATGCACTTAAGATAGCTAAAATGATTGTGCTACAAATTCTATTAGTTCTTGGAACAAAATAGCTAACCTTCATAGGATTGGATCCATTTTGCATGTTAGTGTCTGGTGATCTGAGGAACTCTTTTGAAGATCACTATGTAAAATAACAACCTTAGTTACCTTCCTACCACCTTGTTTTGAAGGCCTATATCATCATTGTCTTGGGCTCTTTGCTATTGTTATTTATTTGTCTTTTTTGTTTCATGTTTTTCTAGTAATGTATTTTGTTTTGGTTTGTTTTTCCCTCTAATACAGAAAGGATACATGTACAGTACAAGATTATACATGCCTAGAACTTCTCCTAAAAAGTTTATGAGAATTGATTGCATTATATGTAATGATATGAACAGCTACTTTGAAAAAAAAGACACATTATGGTATCCATTGCTGATACCATGACATCTGGCTGCAAAATCCAGTAATGCTTTAATTTTTTGTTCAGGGTAGTTTTAACCTGTTTGGTATTATTTAATTTTAATTTCAGTATAGATGAAGGTATGGATAGCTATTTTGAAGAGAACAAGAGATGTTATGGTAGCTATTGTTGATTTTCCTATTGTCTGGTTTTGAAGGCCTATAATGTCTTCAGTATTCTGTTTCAATCAATTTTACACTATTTTGTTTTGTATGTACTCATTATGTGTGAAGATATAGACAACTATTTGGAAGAAACAAGAGACACTATGGTAGCCAGTGTTGATTTCCTGTTATCTTGCTTTGAAATCTGTGGCACTAACATTGTTTTCTTCTGATCTTCTTTGTTCTGTTTTGTTATAGTTTGCTTTACCCTCTTTAAGATAAAAAAATATTTTAAAAAATAAAGGAAAACAACCATCAACCAAGATTGATGTATGCTACAAAACTCTTTTAAAACCACTGGAGAAATATTATATTTCCATGACAAAGAACATCTGACAAAATTTATGACCACCAAACCAGCACAACAAGGACATATCAAAAAGAAATAACAAAGGCTACAACTCCAGGAACCCCAACAGATGGAATCCACAAGGTAAAGCAAACAACTATACAGGGGAAGAGAAAAAAAAGGTGAGCCAACAACAGGAAAATAACATGACAAAGATAAGTCAAAACATTTCAGTTATAACTATCAATGTTAACAGTTCAGTTCACCAATTGAAAGACACAGACTGGCAGAATGGATCAAGACAAAACATCCAAAGATATACTGCCTGCAAAAAACACATTTAATTCAAAACAAATTTATAACTGGTCACTCAAGAGATGCAAATTAAAACAACACTGAGATTTCACTTCACTCTGGAAAGAATGGCTATTATAAAGAAATCAACAAATGACAAATGCTGTCAAGGTGGTGGGGAAAAAGAAACCCTTCTCCACTGTTGGTTGGAGTGTATATTGATGCACTACTGTAGAAATCAATGTGGAGATCCCTCAAAATCTATGATTGGAGGTCCCATTTGACCTGGCTATTCCCCATCTAGATAGTGCAGTGAAAGGAGAAATCAATGGCAAATAAACCACAAGAACTTCATAAACACATGGAAATTAAATAGCACCTTCCTGATCTATCAATAGTTCAGAGATAAAATTTAAAAAATTAGAGATTCTCAAAATTAAATGATAATTATAATACAACATACTAAAATTTATGAGACACAATGAAAGCAGTCCTAAGAGAGAAATTTATGGGACACAATGAAAGCAGTCCTAAGAGAGAAATTTATAGCAGTAAATATCCATATCAGGAAAACAGAGCAAACACAAATAAACAACTGAATGTTGAACCTCAAACTTCCAGAAAAAGAAGAGCAAGTTAATTCAAAACATCATATGAGGGAGGAAATTATAAGGATCAGAAATTAACACATTGGAGGCTAAAACAACAATACAATCAATGTCTCAAACAACTGGCTCTTTGAAACATTAAATAAAATCAACAAACTCTTATACAATGTTATTTTAAAAAGGAAAGAAAAAACTCAAAACCATGCACTTAGGAATGAAAAGGGTGAAATCATAACAGACTCTGCAAAAATCCAGATCATCTATATCTACTTTGAAAACTTGCATTTGAATAAGATGGAAAATGCTGAAGAAATGTACAGATTTATAGATACATATGAATTATTAAAACTGAACCAAAAGAATATTAAAAATCTTAAATAAATCAATATCAATCAATGAAATTGAAAATGTAAATAAAAACCTATCAACAAAGAAGAATCCCAAGCCCTGATGAAGTCACTGTTGAATTCTACAAGAAATTTAGAGAAGATTTAACATCACTATTTCTCAAACTTATTAATGCAATTGAAAGGAAAGTAATACTTTCAGATTAGTTTCTGGAAGCACATATTACTCTGATAACAAAACTGGAGAAAGATCCCACTAAGAAAGACAACTACAGGACAATCTTCCTAATAAACATAGGTGCTAACATTCTCACTAAGACTCTGGCAAACAGAACACAGAAAATCATCAAGAAGATGATAAATCATAAGCAAGTGGCTTTCATCTCAGGGATGCAGGAATAGTTCCACATACTTAAATCAATAAATATAACATACCACATCAACAGAACAAAAGACAAACATCATGTTATCATCTCAATAAATGTAGAAAAACTTTTGACAAAGTCAAGCACCCATTGATGATACAAAAAAGTATTACAGAAAATTGGAAAAGATGGTGTTTATCTCAATCTGATAAAGACCATCTATGAAAAATCAACAGCTAACATCATACTAAATGCACAAAGTGAAAGTTTTGTCTCTAAAATCAGGAAGAGGATAAATATGTACATTGTCTCCAATCTTTTATTTTAAAGAGGCTAAATCTAAACATAACAAAATAGAACAAAGTAGATCAGAAGGAAACAAAGTAAATGACACAGATTTCAAAGCAAGACAACAGGAAATCTACCATGGCTACCATAATGTCTCTTGTTTTCTTCTAAATAGTTGCCCATATTTTTACACACAATGAATTCATACAAAATAGAACAGTATTAAACTGATCAGAACAGAGTGATGAAGGCATTATAGGCCTTCAGAACCAAACAATAGGAAAATCCACAATGGCTGCCATAGTGACTCTTGTTCTCTTCAAATTAGCTATCCATACCTTCATGCATGTTATGCAAAACAGACTAAAACCACTCTGAATGAAGAATAAAAGCATTACTAGATTTCACAGCATGATGATACGGTATCAGCAGTGGATACCATAATGTCTCTTTTTCTTCAAAGTAGCTTTTCATTTCATCACAAATAATATAGCCATTCCCATAAATTGTTTAGGGGAACATCTATGCATGTATATGCCTCTACATGTATACCTATCCTTCTTGTGTTAGAGGGAAAAACAAACCAAAACAAAATACATTACTAGAAAAACATGAAATAAAAATGACAAATAAATAACAATAGCTAATGCTCTTCAAGAGTTCCTCAGATCACAAGACACTAACATGCAAAATTGTTCCAATCTTATACATGTTAACTGTTTTGTTCTAAGAACTTATGGAAGAGATTGCAAGATGGCGGACTGAGTGGCAGCACAAGAGAGCCTCTCTGAGGAAAAAAAAAACAAAAACAACTCAGTGCTGGAATCTGGCAACATGGAGAAAGCCAGACAAAAGGAGAGGAATTCTCATGACCTAGGAAGAAACTGAGGAAAAAGAAAAAGAAAAAAGAAAGAAGAAAAGGAAGCAGGGACAGAGGCCTGGAGCTGGGCAAGCCCCGATCGCTATACCAGCACGTCTTAGAGTCAGATGACTCATGATCGAGCTGAGATCGCGGCCCTGCTGAGAGCAGGGGTTGGTGAGCTCCAGACGCTCTGCTGGAGGAGGCACTGTGGCAGGGAGTGGAAACAGCCAGTCAAGCTGCACAAACTTTGGTGAGTGATGGGAACTGGAATCCCCAAACTGGGAGGACTGGCTGGGTGACATTTTGGAGTTGGGTAGGGCCAGCTTGAATCAAAACCCAAAGTGGCATCTGCTGATGACTCCTAGTCCAAAGCAGATTGGTGGGATCTGCTAGGGCAGGGCCATGCCCCTGGTTGAAATCCAATAGCCAGGGATGAGGCTTTTCTGGATCAGTGGCATCCCAAGGGAACACACAAACTTGTTGAAGCATAAAGCAGTTGACTGGCATGGGGGAGGAGCCAGCTCTCAGTGTGCAACTCACAGATTCGGAGTGGACTGGGGGGCAGTACTTCCCTAGCAAGTGCACTGCAGAAAAACTCTAAGCAATAGGAAAGGCCCAGAGACCTCCACCACCCACCTGTCTGAATAGGGCTGGAAACATGACAAGACAGAAAAAGAGCAAAAGGTCCCCAAATGTGGAACCAGGGAAAGTGAGTCCAACAGAGGTAAATGCAGAGGATGTTGAGAGCAGCAAACCTGTAATGTCAGAGACAGCCTCACCAGAAATAAAGAAATACATCTGTGACCTCATTGTCAAATTTAAATCTGAAATTCTAACTCAGGTGAAGCAAGATATAAGAAGATTAATAAAACAAGTCCTGGGTAATCCTCAAGTAGACACAAATGAAAGAATAGAAGAAATCAAAGAAAGGAGAGAATCCTTTGATCAAGAATATAAACAAAACCTAGAATATATGAAACAGATCCAAAGAGAATATCAGGAAATTAAAAACTCCATTGAAACCTGGCAAAATCTTTTAACAGAAACTAAAGACAAACTTTCAAAACTTGAATATAGATTTGAAAAGTATGATTGTGAAAGGAAGGATCTCTTAAAAATAACAAGGAACCAGGAAGCAATGATACAAATGCTAGAAGATGACAAGAGGATTTATAACCTAAGGATAAAATATGTGAATGAAGATGCAGCCATAAATACAAATGAAACAAAAAGTCTATTCACAGAAATAATTAAGGAAAATTTCCCAAACATAGGTAACAGAAGTGAAGTTCAGATAAATGAGGCATATAGAACTCCAGCCAGCTACAACCAAAACAGATCTACACCCAGACATATAATAATCAGGATCCCAGAAATCCATCACAAGAACAGAATATTAAAAGTGGTCAGAGAAAAGAAGCAGATTACCTATAAAGGAAAACTCATCAAAATCATAGCAGACTTCTAGATGCAAACCATCAAATCAAGAAGAGCTTGGAGTGAAATATTCCAAGCCCTGAAAGAAAATAACCTCCAACCCAGAATGATGTACCCTGCAAAACTGTCTCTCAAAATTAATGGAGAGACAAGATATTTCCACAACAAAGAGGAACTGGGGGAGTTTGTGACCACCAATCCAACTCTGCAAAGAATACTGAAGGACATTCTAGAGAGAGAGAAGAAAATCACCAGGGTTCCAGGAATAATGGCAGAAATGCCTCATAGAAAGGGGAAGACAGTGGAATGAAGGAGAAAAGTAAACAACAACAGAAAAATAGCATGGCAGAGAAAATTGGTTATATCACTGTTTTATCTTGACTGATTTTATTTGAATCTGGTATTCTTGAGAGTGTTGAGTCTGAGAGTAGGGGCAACTACTCTGAAGATGACAGGATTCAATAGGATACCCATTCTGGTTTGATTGTTAACTGCCTTTGAAGCCCTATAAAGTCTCCAATGTTTAGATTTTATTAATAGTATAAAGCAATGCTAAGTTTATATTATATTTGATGATACAGACAATTTTATTGAAAATAACAACAGACATCATAGTGACTACCATAGATCACCTAGTGTTGTGTTTTTGTATGTTCTTTTCATTTTATGTTTCTCTAGGAATTTGTATTGTTGGCTTGTTTTGATTTATTTCTCATGTGTAGAGACTTATACATGTGTGGATCTTCTAAGTAGTTTATGAAAATGGATTATAGTTATTGTAAAAAAAAAAGGAAAAGAGAGTATTCTAAAGGACATAACTGCATGTTTGTTTGAGTGTGTGGAATTAATAACCATGTTGCTAAAGTTTTAGTTGGATGGATGAGCAAAACTGACTGCAGTCTCACTGTTTGAATGTCAATTTTGTGGACTTCATTTTTGTAACTTGAACAACTACATCTAACAGGAATTATGTAATTATCAACTAGTGATTCTTTACTGGTTACTATTTTTGTTTTTTTCCTCTTTCTGTTTTGTTTTGTTTTTGAGATTTTTGTATTTTTTCTACCCTCTTTCTGTTTCAAAATTTTTTCTTTAAATAAAAAAAATTTTTTTTAAAAAAGCAAGAGGAGGAAAAGAAAGTGTTCTAAAAGAGATAACAGTACGTATACTTAAGTGTGTAGGATTGATAACCGTGTTATTAACTTTTTGTTGGATCGTTGAACAGAACTATTTGCAGCCTCACCATTTGAATGTCCACTTTGTATGCTTTAATTTTGTAACTTGAACAACTATATCCAAGATGACAATATGTAATGTATCAAATAGTGATTTATTACTATTTTTTTTGAAATTTTGTATTGTTTCTACCCTTTTTTCCGTTTTCCTTCCCCCTCTTTAAATAAAATTAAAAAAAAGAACTTATGGAATTTGTAGCATAATCATCTTAGCTATCCTAAATATGTTTATACAATTTTAGATATTTTTTTCTTTTCCCTTCATTTTTCTTTTTCCTCCTTTTCCCTGAGATATTATTTCCCACTTTTAAGCAGATTCTTATCCTCTCACTGTATTTATTGAGGATTTGGGGTGCACAGGGAAGCTTTGGAACATCGCTCCAAGCCAGAAAGACCCCACCCAGCCTCCCAATTACTGGAGGCCACATGAGAGGTAAGTGCAGGCATAACTGGGCCACACACAGAAACCCCTAGACAGGAGATAGCTGCCTGTACCTGCCTCCTGAGCTAAAAGTGTATGAGGTGATTTCTAGTGCATGGGGAAGCCTTCTAAAATCATTCAGAACATGGAAACATAGGAAAATGACAAAACAAAGGAGCAAAATGCAATCTCAAACCTCCAGTCCATCCCAAGCAAGCTGAGGAGACATGGACATAGAGGAAAATGTAAGCCATGCACCTGAAATATCTGAAATAATCACAACTAAGGTAAAAAAAAAAACTCGGAGAAGCTATAAAAGAACTCAGATCAGAAATAATCTCCCAGGTAAAAGAACAAATGATAAATGTAATGAAACAAATGCTGAACACATCTAAAGAAGACATACTTAAAACGTTAGAGGAACAATGCAAAAAGATTGAAACCTTGAATGAAGAATATAAGAAACAAAGAGAATGCATGAGGCAGATTCAAAGAGACATACAAGAAATCAAATTTTTGATCAAAAGTTGGCAAAACCACCTTAAAGAAAGTGAAGATAGACTTTCAGACCTCAAAGACAAGATTGCAGCTAGTGAACAGGAAAGGAAGGATCTTTTTAAAATAACAAAAATCAAGAAATAACAATCCAACAGCTACAAGATGATACAAATAAGGACAACATAAGACTGATAGGTATAAATGAAAAAGAAGTAGACAACACAAATGATATCAAGAGCCTATATACAGAAGTAATTGCTGAAAATTTCCCAAACTCCACATGAGAATAGAAACTGACATACAAATCAGTGAAGCATACAGAATTCCAAATAGCCATAACCAAGATAAAAATACATCCAGACATAAAATAACCAACATCCCATAAATCCAATATAAAAACAGATTATTAAAAGCTGTTAGAGAGAAGAGACAGATCACCTATAAGTGAAAGCCTATCAGAATCATAGCAGACTTCTCAATACAAACAATGAAGTCAAAGTGCAGTATTTCACATCCTAAAGGAAAATGACTTCCCACCCAGACTTCTGTACCCTGCAAAACTGTCCTTCAAAATGGATGGAGAAATAAGATACTTCAATGACAAAGGACAGCTGAAAAACTTCATGACCACCATCTCAAAACTTCATGACTACAACTCAAACCAACCCTGCAAAGAATACTAAAAGACATTCTAGATAGACATAGGAAAAAACCACTAAGTAAGAAAAACAGAGGGGAAAGGTAAAGAACCAAAAGCACAAATATAACATGTCAAAAATAAACCAACATATATCAGTTATAACAATTAATATAAATGGCCTCAATTCACCAATTAAAAGATACAGACTGGCAGAACGGACCAAGGAACAACATACAACCATAGGCTATATTCAAGAAACCCATTTAACCCAAAAGGAAACTCATAGACTAAAAGTCAAAGGATGGAAAACAATACTGCATGCAACAGGAACTCAAAAAAGGCAGGGATAGCTATTCTGTTTGCAGACCATGTGAACTTCAAAACAAGAATGGTCCAAAGAGATAAAGAAGGTCACTACATACTAGTTAGGAGAAAACTGCATAAAAAAGAGATAACAAACTTAAATATATATGCACCAAATTCCAGAGCACCTAGCTACACAAAGCAAGTATTAACAGAAATGAAAAATCAAATAGTCAATAACACAATTATAACAGGAGACCTTAACACACCATTGACACAAAGGGATAGATCAACTAGACAGAAAATCAGCCAAGAAATAACAGGACTGAATCACACCTGTGAACAAATAGATTTGATAGATGTATACAGAGTGTTCACTCAACATGAGATATACATTCTTCTCAGCAGTACATGGAACATTCTCTAAAATAGGCCATATACTAGCCCACAGAACATATGTAAGTAAATGGAAAAGAACTGAAATTATCCCATGTATGTTATCAGATCATAGCACCATGAAAGTAGAAATTAATGACAAAAGAAACTGCAAAAACCCCACAAACATAGAAATTGAATAATACACCCCTGAGCAATCAGTGGGTTACAAAAGAAATTAAACAGTATCTACAAGCAAGTGAAAATACCAATACAGCATACCAGAATCTGTGGGAAACAATGAAAGCAGTCCTCAGAGGAAAATTTATTACAGTGACTTTCCACATCAGGAAAACAGAATGAACACACATAAAAAACCTAATGCTACATCTCAAATATCTAGAAAAAGAACAAGTTAAGCCCAAAGTCAAAACAAGGGAGAAAATTATAAAGATCAGAGCAGAAATCAATGCAATAGAGAATAAAAAAACAATACAAAGAATCAACGAATCAAAGAGTTAGTTCTTTGAAAGAACAAATAAAATGGATAATCCCCTAACCAACCTTACTTTAAAAAGGAAAGAAAAAAACTCAAATTCATGCAATAAGGAATGAAAAAGGTGAAATCACTACAGACCCTGTGGAAATACAGAAGACCATCAATACTTCAAAAACCTCTACTCTCATATGCTTGTTTACACAAAGAAATGGACATTTTCCTAGAAACATATGAATTACCAAACCAGGGTCTAGAAGATGTAAAACTGCTGAATAACTCAATTTCAATTAACAGAATTGGAAATGTAATTGTATCCTTAGCAACAAAGAAAAACCCAGGTCCAGATGGATTCACTGAGGAATTCTACAAGAAATTCAAGTAAGACAATGCTGACATTCCTCAAACTCTTCAGTAAAGTGAAGAGGAAAGCAATTCCCCCTAACATATTTCCAGAAGCAAAAAATACTCAAGTACCAAAACCTGAGAAAGACCCAACTAAAAAAGAGAACTATAGGCTAATCTCCCTAGTGAACATAGAGGCAAAAATTCTCAATAAAATATTAGTAAACAGAATGCAACAAATCATCAAGAAGATTATAAACCATGACCAAGTGGGATTCATCCCAGGAATGCAGGGGTGATTCAACATACACAAATCAATAAAGGTAATCCACCATATCAATAGAGCCAGGATAACAATCACATGATCATTTTTAGAGATGCAGAAAAAGCTTTTGATATGGCTCAACACGTATTTATAAGAACCTTACAGAAAATTGGAATAGATGGTCTTTACCTCAATATGATAAAATCCATCTATAACAAATCAACAGCCATCTTCACACTAAATGGTCAAAAGCAGAAAACCTTTACCCTACAATCACGAACAAGACAAGATATTCATTATCACCACTCCTATTCAATATAGTGGTGGATATACTAACAAGAGCAATTAGACAAAAGAGAGAATAAAAGGAGTAAGGATAGGAAAAGAACAAGTTAAACTATCAGTATTTACTGATGACATAATACTCTACATAGAAGGCCCCAAAACTCCATTGAAACACTCCTAGGTATAATAAATACATTCAGTAAGATAGCCAGATACAAAGTCTACACTCAAAAATCAGTACCATTCCTATAAACAAACAACAAAATCACTGAGAGAGAAATAAGAAACCATATGCTTCATAATAGCATCCAAAAATGAAATACTTAGGAATAAATCTAACAAAAGAAGGAAAAGATCTATTCAGGGAAAATTATAATACCCTGAAAAAAGGAATCAAAGAGGACCTCAGGAAATGGAAACACATCCCTTGTTCATGGATAGGAAGAACAAACACTGTGGAAATGGCCATTCTACCAAAATTGTTATACAGATTTAATGCAACCCCAATCAAAATACCACTAGCATACCTCACAGATCTACAGAAATCACTCATAAAATTCATCTGGAATCAGAAGAGACCTAGAATAGCAAAGGTAATTCTGAGCAGCAAAGCCAAGGCAGGAGGCATCACAATCCCTGACTTGAAGTTATACTACAAAGCTACTGTAATAAAATAAACATATTACTGGAATAAAAATAGACCTGAAGATCAATGGAATAGATTAGAAGATGCAACTACAATACAAACACATTCAGCCACCTTATCTTTGATAAAGGGGTCAAACACATTCACTGGAAAATAGTCTCTTTAATAAATGCTGCTGGCAAAATTGGCTCTCCATATGCCAAAAACTAACCTAGACCCATGCCTATCATAATGTACTAAACTAAAATCTAAACAGATCAAAGATCCAGATATTATAACAGAAGCACTAAATATGTTGGAAGAACAAAATAGGTAGAAATCTTGCAGACATAGGAGTAGAGGGTCAGCAGAGAATTCACGAACAAAAATGAAACAATGTGGAAAATACTTCACAGAATCAATAACTGGGATCACATCTTATTGAAGAATTTCTCCATGCTGAAAGGAATCTTCAGCATAGTGAATAGAAAACCCACAAATTAGGAAAAAAATCTTAGTCACCTGTCCCCCATGTGACTAAGGACTTCTGTCTAGAACATATAAAGAATTTTTAAAAAATCAGATCCCTAAAATTCAAAGACCCAATCCAAAAATGAGCATCTGAGATGAATACACAGTTCTCAGATGAAGACATACAAAAGGCAAATAAATACATGAAAAAAATGTCAGATTTCATTGGTCATTAGAGAAATTCAAATTAAAACCACATTGAGATTCCATCTCACTCCAGAAAGAATGGTCAAGATCAAGAAAACTACCAACAACAAATGCTGGAGAGGCTGTGGGGAAAAAAGGAACTCTTCTGCACTGTTGGTTGGAGTGCAGACTGGTGCAACCATTGTGGAGGTCAGTCTGGAGGTTCCTCCAAAGCTGGGATTAGAAGTCCCATTTGACCCAGCTATTCCACTTCTGGGCATATTCCTGGAAGAACTGAAAACTTCATATCACAGTGCACTCCTATATCCACTCATGTTTATAGCAGCATGATTTGTAGTACCAGATCTTGGAAACAACCACAATGCCCATCAACTGAGAAATGCATTAAAAATATGTGATATTTTTGTACAATGGAGTACTGAGCTATAAAGAATGCTCACTTTGAGATATTTATAAATAAATGGGTGCAACTTGACACCATACTCAAAAGTGAAATAAATCAAACTCACATGTGTAAATACTGTATTGTCTCCCTAGTGGAAGAGATGGTCAGAGTACATAAGGTACAAAATCCTCAATAAATACAGTGAAAGGACACAAATCTGCTCAAAGACCCATGCCCCGCCTGCAACTCCTGCCATCCCAGCAAATCACCTCAGGGGACCCAGGAACTCCAGCCAGTGGCATGCATAAGGCTGTGCTAGACCCAGGCCCCTCCTGCCATTCCCACTGCCACAGCAGACCACCTCATGGGACCTGGGAACTCCTGTCAGTGGTGTGCATTAGACCTGAGCCCCTCCCGTGACTCCTGCTATCCAGGCAGATCACCTTGTAGGACTTGGGAATTCCAGCCAGTGGCATGCATGGGGCTGGGCTAGACCCAGGTCCCTCCTGTGAACCCACCATCTGGGCAGACCTCCTTGCAGGACCCAGGAACTCCAGCCAGCAGCACAGCTGGGCTGGGCCAGAACTGGGCCCCTCCCATGTCCCCTCAGTTCTGGACACTCACCTCAGGACCTAGGAACTCCAGCCCGTGATGCATGCCCCCATGGTTGCAATGCAGCCATTGGGGACCCCTGCATCTCCTGACTTAGTATTGCTGTTGATCTTTGACTCTCACACCTTCCCCCAGAACCTTGGACTGCAGTGGATTAACCATGCAGTATCAAGGGGATACTCAATAAATCCTCATCCAAACAGAAGAACTCAGCAGGCTTCCATCAGTGAGGTGAGTTTTCCCCTAAAATAGGAATAGAGTTGCCACCATAAGTGGGTAAGTAAGAGCAATACTGAAGCCCCCTCAGAAGTAGGCCATAGGTGAGCTTGGCAAGTGGGTGGGTGAGTCCTTCTTCCACACAGAGAATATCAGGTAGGTTGAGGAGGGTAACAATAAGGCTTCCCCCAACCTGGAGAAACTTAAGGGGACCTGTGGGACACCCAGAGACACAGTAGGGTCCCAGTCAAGAAAAACAATATAAATGGAGATCTGGTGACTCTGAACAACCTGAAGACATAATAACAGCAAGAAAGAGGGGTTGATTTCCATCAGTATTTCTAGGCTTATCAACCTAGGAAGAATATAGGACTCACCCAACAGGCCCTACATGGGGCATTCAGGTGACTGGTCCACCTCTTCATTGTGGGACCCAGCAATTTGACAAACAACACTACAGGAGGACCCCAAAATACACACTACCAACAATTGACACTAGTGGGATTGAAGGATCAAACATTAACTCAAAAGGGGAAAATGGCAAAAGGAAAAAGCAAAATGCAATCTCAAACACCTAACCAACCAGGAGCAAGTACAGGGGACATTAAAATAGAGGACTTCAAAAGTAACACACCAGAAATCTCTGAAAAGATAGCAAATGAAATAAAAAAAAACAACTCCAGGAGGCTATAGAGGAAATCAAATTAGAAGGACTCTGCCATGTAAAGATAGAAATAGCAACCTTAGTAAATGAGTTGCTGAGCACAGCTAAAGAAGAAATAGAGAAAAAAGTACAGGAGCATGAGAAACTGATTGAAACCTTGAATGAACAATATAGAAAACAAGCAGAATTCATCAAACAAACTCAAAGAAACATCCAAGAAACAAAAATTCTATTCAAAGCATGCAAAACCATTTAACTGAAGCAGAGGATGCAATTTTGGACCTTGAGGACAGGATCATAATTAGTGATCATGAAAGGATGGAACTTTTAAAAATAACAAAGCAACATGAAATGACAATCCAGAAGCTTCAAAATGATGCCAAGAGCAACAATATAAGATTAATAGGCATTAGTAAAGATGCTCGAGCCAATGCAAATGACATAAGTAAAGTATTCACAGAAGTAATAGCAGAAAATTTCCCAAACATGGGGAAGAATCTGATATGCAGATAAGTGAGGCATATAGGACTCCAAACAGTCACAACCAACATAAATCTACACCCAGACACAAAATAATCAAACCTCATACATAGAGCATAAAAACAAAATACTAAAAGCTGTTAGAGAAAAGACACAACTCACCTATCAAGGAAAGCCCATTAGAATCACAGCAGACTTTTCAACACAAACCATCAAGTCAAGATGAGGTTGGAGTGAAGCATTTCAAGCCCTGAAAGAAAACAACTTTCAAACCAGACTGATGTACCCAGCAAAACTTTCATTCAAATTTAATGGAGAAACAAGATACTTCCATGACAAAGAACAACTGAAGAAATTTTTGTCCAGCAAACCAACCCAAGAAAGAGTATTGAAAGACTTACTAGACAGAGATAAAAATGACCAGAATCCCCAGAACAACAACAGAAACAAACCACCAGGACAAGCAATTAAATCAGGGGGAAAAGCAGAAAGCAAACAACTGGAACATAACAGGACAAAGTAGAGCCAGTAGGTATCAGTGACATCCATAAATGTAAATGACTTCAATTCACCTTTCAAAAGAAATAGGTTGACAGAATGGATCAAGAACCATTATTCCACAATATGCTGCATACAAGAAAGACATCTGACCCAAAAGGAAACTCATAGATTAAAAGTAAAAGCATGGAAGACAGTATTCCATGCACCAAGAACCCAGAAAAAAGCAGGAGTAGCTTTTCTATTTGCAGACAATGTGAACACCAGACCTAAAATGATTAAAAGAGATAAAGAAGGTTAATACATACTCATTATTGCAAAACTTCAAGAAGAAGAACTAACAATTATAAGTATATATGCACCAAACACTGGAATATCAAGCTATATAAGACAGATACTAATAGACATGAAAAGCCAAATACACAAGAATACAATTATAACAGGGGACCTTAACAGCCCATTGTCACAAAGAGATAGATCAACTAGACAAAAAGTCAACAAAGAAATAATAGAACTGAATCATACCTGTGAACAATTGGACTTAGTAGATGTTTACAGAGTGTTCCACCCAACCACATCAGAACACACATTCTTCTCAGCTGCCACATGGACATTCTCCAAAATAGACCATATATTATCCCATAAAACATTCTTAAGTAAATGCAAAGGTATTGAAATTATCCCTTGCATAATAGTGTACTGAAATTGGAAATTAATGGCAAAAGAAATTGCAAAATCTGCATAAATACATGGAAATTAAATAACAACCTTTTGAACAACCAGTGGGCTACAGATGAAATTTAAAAAGAAATAAAGCAATATCTACAATTCACTGAAAATGTGGAAACAACATACTGTAATCTGTGGGATACAATGAAAGTGGTCTTAAGAGGGAAATATATAGCAATAATTTGTCATATCAAGAAAACAGAATGAGCACAAATAAACAACCTAATGCTTCATGTCAAGCTTCTAGAAAAAGAGCAGGTTAAACCCAAAGCTCATAGAAGAGAGGAAATTGTAAAGATTAGGGCAGAAATCAATGCAATTGAAACTAAAAAAAAAAAAGAACAATTAATGAACGAAAGAGCTGTTTTTTTGAGAGAATAAGCAAAACTGACAAGCCTCTAACTAATCTCATAAAGAAAAAGAAAGAACCCAAATTCATGCAATAAGTACTGAAAAGAAAATTACCACAGATCCCATGGAAATTCAAAAGATCATGAATACCTACTTTGAAAACCTCTATTCAGATACGATGGAAAACACAGGGGAAATGGACAAATTTCTAGAAACATATGAACTGACAAAACTCAACAAAGAAGATACAGCAATTTTGAATAACCCAATAACCTATTGAAATTGAAAACGTAATTAAAAATTTATCAACAAAGAAAAGCCCAGGTCCTGATAGATTCACAGATGAATTCTACAAGAAATTTAGAGACTATTTGATGCCAATATTCCTTAAACTCTTCAATGTAATTGAAAAGGAAGCAGTCCTCCCTAAATCATTGCTGGAGGCAAGTATCACTCTCATACCAAAACTAGAGTAAGAACCAAACAAAAAGAACTGTAGGCCAGTCTCACTAATGAAAATTGATGCAAAGATTCTCAATAAAATACTGGCAAATAGAATGCAGCAAAATCATCAAGAAAATTATACATCATGACCAAGTGGGGTTCATTCCAGGAATGCAGGGATGGTTTAATATATGCATATCAGTAAATGTAATACACCACATCAACAGAGCCAATAACAAAAACCACATGGTCATCGCAATAGATGTAGAAAAAGCTTTCAATAATGTACAATACATGTTCATGATAAAAACCCTTCAGAAACTCAGAATACACGGTGTCTACCTCAACCATATAAAGGCCATCTGTGACAAACCAACAGCCAACATTATACTAAATGGACAAAAACTGAAAGCTTTCGCTTTAAAATCAGGAACAAGACAAGGATGTCCACTATCACCACTCCTATTCAATATACTTCTGGAAATACTAGCCTGGACAATCAGACAAAAGAGAGAAATAAAAGGAATAAAGATAGGAAAGGAAGAAGTTAAATTATCACTATTTTCAGATGACATGATACTCTATATAGAAGACCCAAAACACTCCATTAAAAGACTACTAGAAGTAGTAAACAAATTCAGCAGTGTAGCTGGATGCAAAGTTAGTGCTTAAATTCAATAGCATTGCTATACACAAAAAACTCACCAAGAGAGAATATATGGAAATATCACCCTTCACAATAGCATCTTTAAAAAATGAAATACTTAGGAATCAACCTAAGCAAGAATGTAAAAGACCTATACACTGAAAATTGTAGTACTCTAAAAATGGAGATTGAAGAGGATATTAGAAAGTGGAAAGATACCCCTTCCTTTTGGTTAGGAAAAACCAACATTGTAAAAATGGCCATACTCCCAAAACTGTTATACAGATTTAATGCAATCCCAATCAAAACACCATTGACATACCTCATAGATCTAGAGAAAGCATTTCTAAAATTCATTTGGAAACAGAATAAACCTAGAATAGCAAAGGCAATTCTGGACAACAAAGGCAAGGCAGGAAGCATCTCAATTCCTGACTGGAAATGATACTACAAAGCTACAGTTATAAAATCAACATGTTACTAGCAAATAAATAGACATGAGGATCAATGGAACATATTGGAAGACACACAACTACAAAGACACTCAGCCACCTAATATTTGACAAAGGTGCTAAAAATGTTCACTGGGAAAAAAAAAGATAGCTTCTTTAATAAATGGTGCTGGAAAAAAAATGGCTCTCCACATGCCAAAGACTCAACTAGACCCATGCCTATCACCATGCACAAAACTAAAATCTAAATGTATCAAAGATCTAAATATTAAAATAGAAACACTAAATCTACTGGAAAACAAGGTACATAGAAATCTTGGAGACATATGGGTAGGTAGAGAATTCATGAACAAAATGCAAACTGCACAGGAAACACTTCAAAGAATCAAAAACTGGGATCTCATTTATTGAAAAGTTTATGCACTTCAAGAGAAATCACCAACAGAGTGAAAAGAAAACCCACAGAATGGAAAAGAATTTTAGCCAGCAACCCCTCAGACGAAGCACTTATATTAAGAACATATAAAGAATTGAAAAACATCAAGTCTCCCAAATTCAAAGACGCTCTCCAAAAATGGGAATCTGAATGAACACACATTTCTCAGATGAAGATAGATAAATGGCAAATAAATACATGAAGAAATGTTCACCATCACTTGTCATTCAAGAATGCAAATTAAAACAGTATTGAGATTTCATCTCACTCCAGAAAGAATAGCTGCCATCAAGAAATCAACTGATAACAAATGGTGAGGCTGTGGGGAAAAAGAAACACTGCTCCTCTGTCGGTGGGAGTGTAGATTGGTGCAGCCACTATGTAAATCAGTATGAAGAATTCTCAGAAGACTAGGATTGGAAGTTCAGTTCAATACAGCTATTCCCCTCTTGGGTATTTTTGCAGAAAAACTGAAAAGGTCATGTCATAGTGATATATGTGCACCCATGTTCATAGCAGCACAATTTGTAACAGCTAAATCTTGGAAACAGCCAAAGTGCCCATCAACCACAGAGTGGATGAAAAAGTTGTTGTATGTTTTTATACAATGGAATACTACTCAGCTATAGAAAAGGATGGTCTTGAGCCTTCATAGATAAATGGAGGCAACTTGAGACTAGCCTCATTAGTGAAATAAATAAGAATTATATTTATAAATATCTCATTGTGTCTCTAGTGTAAAAATTAGTAAGAACTCTAGGAGTAATAAAAACTAAATTGTGTAATTGCTATTGTAAAAAAGAGAGAAAAGAAAGTGCTCTTAAGATATAACTGCATGTATGTTTGAGTGTGTAAGATAGATAACCATATTACTAAGTTTTTGTTGGATAGTTGAAAAGAACTATTTGCAGTCTCACTGTTTGAATCTCTACTTTGTATGCTTTAATTTTGTAACTTGAACAACTATTTTTAAGATGACAGTATGTAATTTATCTGCTAGGGATTTCTTACTTTTTTTGGAATTCTGTGTTGTTGCTACCCTTTTTTCTGTTTTGCTTTTTTCTCTTTAAATAAAATTTTTAAAAAAGAAATGGGACTTATGATAGATATATGTGTGTGTGTGTATATATATATACAGATATATGTACATATGTATGCTCACAAAATTTATTAAGTTCCCTTTATGCAATAAATTAACTAGATGAAAAGACAAAAAAAAGAATCTTCTCCAAAGGAAAATATTAATATCTCAGGCAAAAGGAGAAAATATTAATATCTCAGGAAAAGAAAAAATTATCTAAAATTATATAATCACACTTAGAATAGCTAAGTTTATAGTGTCACAAATTCCATAAGTTCTTGAAACAAAACAGCTAACATTCATTGGATTGGAACAATTTTGCATGTTAATGTCTGGTGATCTTAGGAACACTTGAAAAACATTACATAAAATAACAAACCTAGTTATGCTCCTACCACCTTGTTTTGAAGGCCAATATCATTGTTTTAGATTCTTTGCTATTGTTATTTATTTGCCATTTTTGTTTCATGTTTTTCTAGTAATTTGTTTTGGTTTAGTTTGGTTTTCCCTCTACTAAAGAAAGAATGGGTATACATGTAGAGGCTTACACATGCATAGAACTTCCCCTTAACAGTTTAAGAGAATCAATTATGTTATGCATAATGATATGAACAGCTCCTTTGAAGAAAAATGAGGCATTATGACATCTATTGCTAATATCATATCATCATGCTGTGAAATCCAGTAATGCTATTATTTGTTCAGAGTGGTTTTAGTCTGTTTTATATTGTTTAATTTCAACATACATGAAAGTATGGACAGCTAATTTGAACAAGAACAAGAGACATTATGGCAGCCATTGTTGATTTTCCTATTGTATGGTTTTGAAGGCATATAATGCCTTCATCACTCTGTTCTGATCAGTTTACTACTATTTTGTTTTGCATGAATTCATTGTGTGTGAAGATACGGACAACTATTTGGAAGAAAACAAAAGACATTATGGTAGCCATGGTAGATATCCTATTATCTTGCCTGAAATCCATGTCACTTACATGAATTTTCTTCTGATCTACTTTCTTCTGTTTTGTTATGTTTACTTTTACCCTGTTTAAAATAAATAAATAAAATTTAAAATGTTAGGTATTATGTAATCTTATCATTTTTTTACACTAAGGAGACTATCTATACAAAATTTGCACATGTCAGTTTGGTTTATTTCACTTATGAGTATGGTCTCAAGTTCCATACATTGATTTATAAATATCTCAATGTGTTTATTCTTTATAGCTGAGTAGTACTCCATTGTATAAAAATATCACATCTTTTTTTATCCATTTCTCAGTTGATGGGTATTGAGGTTGTTTCCAAGATCTGTATTTACAAATTGCACTGCTATAAGCATGGGTGCACATATCATGATGATATGATGTTTGCAGTTCTTCTGGGAATATGCCCAGAAGTGGAAAAGCTGGGTCAAATGGGACTTCCAATCCCAGCTTTTCGAGGAACCTCCAGACGGACTTCCACAATGGTTGCACCAGTATGCACTCCAAACCAACAGTGTAAAAGAGTTTCTTTTCCCTTACAGCCTCTCCAGCATTTGTTGTCGGTAGTTTTCTTGATCCTGGTCATTCTTTCTGGAGTGAGATGGAATCTCAGTGTGGTTTTACTTTGAATTTCTCTAATGAATAATCATACTGAACAATTTTTTAATGTATTTATTTCCCATTTGTATGTCTTCATCTGAGAACTATGTATTCATCTCAGATGCCCATTTTTGGACTGGGCCTTTGAATTTTGGGGATCTCATTTTTTTTTAATTCTTTATATGATCTGGACAGAAGTCCTTTATCTGATGGACAGTTAACTAAGATTTTTTTCACAAATATATGTTTTTATTTTCACTATGCTGAAGATTTCTTTGACATGCAAAAACTCTTTAATAAGATGTGATCCC
Source organism: Hydrochoerus hydrochaeris (assembly GCA_004027455.1). Taxonomy (NCBI): domain Eukaryota; kingdom Metazoa; phylum Chordata; class Mammalia; order Rodentia; family Hydrochaeridae; genus Hydrochoerus; species Hydrochoerus hydrochaeris. The sequence continues at coordinate 51,330 of PVLA01006802.1, forward strand.
AGTTATTGATTCTGTGAAGTATTTTCCATGTGGTTTGATTTTTGTCCATGAATTCTCACCGACACTTATGTCTTCAAGTTTTCTACCTATTTGTATTACAACAGATTTAGGGTTTCTGTTTTAATATTTAGATTTTTGATCCATTTAGATTTTAGTTTAGGAGATGGTGATAGGCATGGGTCTAGTTTCAGTCTTTGGCATATGGAAAGCCAATTTTGCCAGCAGCATTTATTAAAGAGACTACCTTTCTTCCAGTGAGCATGTTTGGCACCTTTACCAAAGGTAAGGTGGCTGAGTGTGTTTGTAGTTGTTTTATCTTCTAATCTATTCCACTGATCTTCAGGTCTGTTTTATTCCAGTACCATGCTGATTTTATTACACTAGCTTTGTAGTATAACTTCAAGTCAAGGATTGTGATGCCTCCTGCCTGCCTTTGTTGCCCAGAATTGCCTTTGCTATTATAGGTCTTTTCTGGTTCTAGATGAATTTTATGAGTGATTTCTTCAGATACGTGAGGTATGCTAGCAGTATTTTGATTGGGATTGCATTAAATCTATATAACAATTTTGAGAGAATGGCCATTTTCACAATATTTGTTCTTCCTATCCATGAACAAGGAATGTCTTTCTATTTTCTGAGATTCTCTTCAATTTCTTTTTCAGGGTATTATAATTTTCCCCGAATGGGTCTTTTAATTCCTTTGTTCAATTCATTCCTATGTATTTCATTTTTTAGGGTGCTACTGTGAAGGATGTAGCTTCTCTTATTTCTCTGTCAACGAGTTTGTTTCTGCATATAGGAATGTGATTGATTTCTGAGTGTTAATTTTGTATCCAGTTGAATTACTGAATACATTTATTATGCTTAGAAGTTTTTCAATGGACTTTTGGGGTCTTCTATGAGAGTATCATGTCATCTGTGAAAAATGATAATTTAACTTCTTCTTTTCCTGTCCTTAAGCATTTTATTTCTGTCTCTTTTCCATCCTCTTGCCTTTCTTACCCCAGGAAGTTTTAACAGCTACATTGTTACATAGCATATAGCTCCCAAAAAGGGACAGGGTAAAAAAAATATGGTGGGTGAGGGGACACTTCTCATTGTGTACACAAAACAGAGGATAAGTACATTGACAACACCAATACTTGTCACAGGAGTATATTGATACTGGCATCATCAGATATTAAACTGAGGGCAAAGAAAGAAATAGACAATACAGTCAGAGAGGGAAATGAGTTCACTAGTTCCAGAGAGATAAACAAACTCATAAGAAACAAAAACAGATATAGGCTTAGGAGAAAACAAAAGGAAAGACATGCATTAATTTTACCAGTTGTTCAACATGGTTCAGAGTCTCAAAAACTACAGATACACTTAGATTTATTTAGATGCATATAGAAATGTTTGTTGTATTCTTGATTCCTGTACTTATGTTCTTTTTGTGGATTTTGCATCAGGGAACACTTCAGTGGTCATAGGCTTATTAAAAGGACGTCAGAGGATTTGACTCATGACACTATTTTAAAATCACTTCCTGAATAGGGGAAAGATGATAGAACAATAACTACCCAGTAGAGTTTAAACCCTGTAGCTTTGCTCAGTCAGATAAGAAAGGAGCTGTGAAAGGCAAAAAATAAATAACTAAAGTATGTTTAAGTCCTTAGCACTATTGGTAGTGGAAAAAAATTTCAGTTTGTGCATGGATCAGGTCACCTGCAGAGCTTGCTCAGTGCTACCCAGCACCATGGGAGGGAGGGATGTAAGCTGAGTGCAGAGAGAGCCAGAATTCTGGTTCTAGAAGAACTCAATTGGATGCACTGGTTGCCCCTAGGCTTAAGATTCATACTCAGCTAAAAACCAGTAACACTAAGATCTTAATTTCTCAAGGCCAGGAATGCAGGATGGGACCCTGGTAAGCCCAAGCCAGCTCAGGTCTCCCCACTGTCCACCCTCACACTTCATAAACCATAAGTTTCAATGGCAGCAGCTGTGGGACTCTGAGCAGAATATGAGTCAGTGCACCTAGAGGCAACAGTAGCAGCAGCAGTGGCAGGAGTTCCTGCCAAGGCCCAGCCCTTGGCCAGACCCCCAATAGCAGCAGGACCTCCATCAACCAGAGTAGGAGCATCAGCCAGCACACACAGAACCTGGGCCCAGGCAGAAGTGATGATGACAACATGCATCCCCACAACCCTCCTCTGCTGGCTGAATTGGGGGCAACCTGCTTATGACTCCCATAGTGGCCTGGGACTTTTTGGGTGCCTCCTTATCAGCTATATATTCTGGGCCCCACCAAACAACCAGGGTGATTTCCTTAAATCCTCCCCAGTCCTACCCTCCAACACCAAGTTCCTTCCTGACCTTTGGGGAGCAATGACAGACTTGGACATCAGTCCCATCTACAAATTCATACTAATTCCTGGAATGAAACTCCATTATCCCTACTGGAGTCTGTGGACCTTTGCCTCAGGAAACAGTAGTATTACTGCTGGGCTGAAGAAGTCTCATTTTAAAAGGTTTCCAGGTTTTGCCTGGTGTCATTGATGCTGATTATACAGGTAAGAAACAAGGTTATGATTCAGTATACTCACAACACTACACAAATCACCCCACAGTCTCAAATCACTCAATTGGTCATTCCTGCTTTGACAAAAATTGAGAAATCTACAAATAAGAAAAGGGTATTCAAAAAAAGAAAAAGGAAAAGAAAAGAAAATGGGAACAAAGGGCCTGGCATCTTCTGATATCTGTTGGGTTCAACACATTTAACAAGATTGTCCTGAGATGAAATGGATTATTAAAGACAAAACATTTAAAGGATTTTTAGACACAGGTGTGAATGTTTCAACTTTTACCCAACATCCCTGGCCAACAGCATGACCTCTGGATGTGGCCACTACAGATCTACAGGGGATGGACAGTGTTTCTCACCCTAGCAAAAATACTAAGCTGCTAACCTAGAGGAACACAGAGCATTCCTGATACTTCTTATTTTATATCCTACTCCACATACCAGTCTATCTATGGGATCACGAAGTGTTACAAATTATGGTGGTCTTTGAAAGGTGCAAACTGTGGTACCTTTTTCATATTTGGGTCACTTTATCCAACAAAAACAAATTGTGCCCCAAGCTGTTCAGATCCAGGTTAATCATTGTACAAGCCTAATTTTCAGACTTAATTGCTAATACAATAGGTTCCACCTAGTACTTAAGCCAGTAACTCAAGATTTAGGTCCTCTCTTTGACATTCTCAAGGAAGATCCAGCCCCCATCTCTCCAAGAACACTTATGAAAGAAGCTAAAAAATGCCTTAGATAAAGTTAATCTGGGGAAACCTGGGATGTAGCTCAGCAGGACAGCACTTGACTGGCAAGTGCAAGGTCCTGACTTCAATTCCTTGTACTAAATAAATAAATGTAATCTAGTCCTCTATAATGCTCAACTCTCTAGAGTTGACCCACCTTTGCCAATATTTTTAATTATTTTTCAAAATCAATGTATGCCCACTGGGGTCCTGTGGCAGTCTCAGGGTCCTCTATAGTGACAACATGTCCCACAGAAATCTATTACTTCCCTTTGTGATGCTGTGGAACTGATCATACAAGGGTGAACATGTGCTGTTCAGTTCTTTGGTTGTGAGGAACAAACACTCATTTTCCCTCTTCTTCAGTTAAACAACGGTCCTTATGGCAATTTTTGTCATCTTGGTAATCTGTACTTGGCTAAGTTTTCTGCTGTTATTGGCTGCTGTTATTTTTCAGGCAAATTACTTCAGTTTGCTTCACTCACAACTTTTGTCTTTCCTTCAAAAAAATTTGGTCTCCATAGCAGGAGATGTCTCTGCTTTCACAAATGGGTCAGCATCAGCCAGGAAAGTTATATAATGCTAACTTTCCTGGTGTTATTGATTGTTGTTATCTTTCAGGCAAATTAGTTCAATTTGCTTCCTTCACACATTTTTATCTTTCCTCCAAAAATAAGTTTGGTCACTATAGCAGGACAAGTCTCTATTTTCACAAATAGGTCAGCTTCAGGCAGGGAAAGTTATGCAATGGCCTCCACTTCTAGAATATATAATACAATCCATCATATGGGCCTTAAAAGACAATTCATCCACTCTTTTCAGATAGTAATTGTGTCTGCATTGTGATGCACCACATTGAAACTGCCACTATACAAACTGATCAAAAAGATCTTTTTCATTTATTTCATACTCTCCAATTTGTCTGTGGCCACACAATGTTCCCTGTTTTATCAATCACTTATTTTCCCATTTCCAGTTCCTAGGGCCTCTCACTGAAGGACATGCTGTTCTAGACAAACTGCTGACTGCTGTCAGCCTCTGAGAAAATATTCCACTGTCTTCTGCCTCCCATGCCACCTTTCATCAAAATGCTTCTGCCTTATGCAAACAGTTCCATTTAACCCAAGAACAGCCTTGACAAATTACTGAACAATGTTCCTCATATATAATACATCTTCTTATAGTGACCAAACTTAAGTTTGGTCACTTTCTTGGAGGTCAATTTCCAAAGATTACATGCCAATCATCTCTGACAGAAAGATGTCACTCATATTCCCAAGTTTGGCTCTTCATGCTGGGAACCTATTTCAGTGGACACTTCTCAGGGCTTGTTTTTGCTCCTGCCTGCACTGAGAAGTGGCTAAACATGTCATTGCTCATTGCTTGCCTACTTTTAGTGCCCTTGGCTTCCCACAGGCACTTAAGACTGACATTGCTGTCCAACTTCTGTCTCTACATATCACAAAGGAAACGTGGCAACACTATATGAAGAAATTCTCATAGTAATTGCTTGCCTGAAATATTGTAGACTTTAATACTTTGTCCTTGCTTCAGTGAAGCATAAAAGTATTCATTTATCATTACTGTTATTTGCTAGATTTGTTTATTTTTCAATAGTAATATTCTATCCTTATGACACTACTGCAACCAAACTGACTTTACCATCTTGGTTTAGTAGGTATAAAAGACAAGAAATTCCAAGAATAAAGTCCTGAGTTTGATCACTGGTTCCTGCCCTCATACTAACATATACAAGTGCTTCTTTCCAAAGGTTTTGTAAAATTTTTCTTATTTTCCTTACCATGGAAATACCTTATAATTCTTAAGGTCTAAAAATTATTAAACTTACTCATCATACACTCAAAATTCAATTATAAAAACAAAATGGTAATTAATCCTTCCCTACAACATTTACACGTCATATTAGACTTTGCTTGGCAGTATATACCATTAAATTTTTAAATTCTACTTTGGGTAAAACAGCTCCAGCAGAAAGAGAACTCAATGAGATAAAAGAAAAAAGCTAGGAATCATCCTTTGAAAAGATCTTCATATTGCACAATGGAAGCACCCATTCAGTCAAGGGTATGCTTGTGTTTTTCCAGAGAATGATAAATGGCTTATCTGGGTGCCATGATGTGATGTCTGGCTGTATCACCGAGAAACAGAGAAGGATTTGATTCTACCTTTGAAGAAGCTAACACAAGTGATGCCGGAGACTGCTCTACAGCTGACAGATAAGGATGGGATAGACCTAACTGTAACTAATTAAAGGAATTGACGTGGAATGCCCAGGAAATGGTAACCAAAAATGTAAATCTAAGGTCTCAGTAGGTGGTAGAGGGTTTAGAGATAATGGAGCTGAAAAGGGGGACACAGAAGTTGCCAGTATTCTTAAGATAAAATAAAATATACAAAATATAAATTGATTTTAGATAAAGAATTTTTCCTGCCAAATCCTTCTTGTAAGAGATCTGTAAGTTTTTCTGCTACTTAATAAACAACAAAATTTGACTAGTCTACTTATAGTCATAAGTTCCTAAAATGATAAAACAATTTCTATAATTTAATTTTATCCTCCATCTTAAAAAACTGAGAACCCACTTCTTACAACTACAAAACAGAGAAAGGGGGATGTATGCAGTGGCTGAAGCTGGAGATTGATCACACATTCGAGGGTGAGGCAAGCCTCTCAGAGAACAATAAATACCCCAGGCAAACAAGTGTTCCAGTTCCAAGAGCACCAAGCTCTTAGGTTGCCATGGATGTAGATTACTAAGCAATGTACTACCATGTGACACTGAGTTGCTAGTGTTTAAATAAATGCAGTACAGTATTTAAGCAGCTTCCTTCCTCCCATTCAGAGAGAAGGTTTTGCCTGACCTCAGCTTTCATCTCTTTTCTTGATTTTTCCATCCTCTCATTGTCCATCCTGCAAAAAACATCAAGTGCTGCACTGTTTTGCAACAATAAACAGTGCTGGAAAATCTCGCTCTGCACATGCCAAAGATTAACATTGGACCCATATCTTTCATCATGCACTAAACTAAATTCGGAATAGATCAAAGATCTAAATGAAATATTAAATCTGGTGGAAGATAGAATAGTAAAACCCTTGAAGACATTGGTGTAGGCAAAATCTTTATAAATAAAACCCAGTCACACAGGAATTATCACAAACAATTGACAATTATAATCTCATCTTGCAAAAAGCTTTTGCACAACAAGAAAAACCACCAACAGAGTGAAGAGACAACCCACAATGTGGGAAAATTGTTTGCCACCTGTTCCTCAGACAAAGAATTACTATCAGGAACATATAAAGAGCTTAAAAAATCACACCCATTAAAGTTAAAGACCCAGTCTAAAAATGGACATCTGAGATGAATACACACTTCTCAGATGAAGAAACACAAACAGCAAATAAATACATGAAAAAATGTTTGCTATCATTGGTCATTCAAGATATACAATTTAAAACAATACTGAGATTCCATTCCACTCCAAAAAGAATGGCTATCATCAAGAAATTCACCAATAACAAATGCTGGAGTGACTGAGATGAAAAAGTAACACTTCTCCACTGTTGGTGGGAGTATAGACTAGTACAACCACTGTAAGAATAAGTATGGAGATTCCTGAAAAACTTAGGATTGGAGGTTCCATTTGAACCAAATATTCTCCTTCTCAGTATTTACCCAGCAGAATTAAATACACTATATGATAGTGATACATGTGCACTCATGTTTATAGCAACACAACTTACAATAGCTACATCTTGGATACAACTCAAATACCCATCAACCAAGGAATAGGTAAAAGAGATGTGGGATTTATATGTCATGGAGTACTACTCAGTCATAAAGAAGGATAAACTGAAAACTTTTCCAGGTAGATGGATGCAACTAGAGACCATACTCATAAATGAAATGAACCAGATGCATATGTGTAAACATAACATTGTCTCCCTAATGTGAGAAACTTAAAGAGTAAATAAGATCCAAAATATGCAATAGCTATTGTAAAATGGGAAGAATCCTCAAAAGGAAAGGTAAAATGAAATTGGAGAAAGGAGAAAACAAGAAAGGAAAAAAGCAAAAAAAATTATATTGAAAAATATATATATGATGGAAAATATATTGTTTTCTCTTAGTTCACTGAAAAGAAATGATTGTGCTAATACTTCTTGGACAATTAAATGCCAATATCTTGTACTCTCACTAACTAAAGAAAATAATACACAATGTATGAATCATTTTTACCCTCATATCTTGTTTCAAAATATTGTTTTATTCTTTTTCCTCTTCAAAATAAAAACTAAAAAAATAGCAAGAAAAAATTAAAAACCAAACCAACAGCTGCAAGATGATGTAAAGAGGAACAACATAAATTTGCTCAGAGTCAATAACAAAACAGGAATCAGCACAAGTGACATAAAAAACCTGTTCACTGCAGAAATCTTGCTGAAGGTGAGCAAGACTGAGAGTTAAGAAAAGCAACCACAGAGAACACTGAAAACTCAGTGGATGAAAAGTCCATTAAAAATATACAAATAAAGATTGCATGGAAGTAAATCAGTTAACTCTGCAATATTCTTGGACAATAGATTCAAAATGAGTTATTCTGAAATGGGCTTATGTACAGTAATTAATAATAAGAATTTTCATTAAAGCACTGGATCGACAGCTTGGTCTGGTACAGGTGTAGATGCAGCAAATGTCAGAGAAATATTGATGAACTTGAAAGATGAACTGAGGAATAAAAGTGATCTTACATGTGACAAAATAATGGAATTGATGTGCAAGGTTCCTAAAGAAGATCATAGCAAAATGAGCAGCTTTATTTGCATAATGATAAGCCATAGTGAAGAAAAACTTTTGGAACAAATGGCCCTGTTGACCTGACAAAATTAACAGCCTTTAAGAGGATATCTTTGTAGACATCCAGCTGGAAAACCCAAACTCTTCATTATTCAGGCTTGCTGAGCTATACAACTGGACCGTGGCATTGAGACAGACAGTTTTCATGATGATTTGGCATGCCAGAAAATATCAGTAGAGGCTGACTATATGTATGCATATTCCACAGTGCCAAGTTACTATTTCTGGTGAAATTCAAATGATGGATTCTGATTCATTAAGTCACTATTCCTTTTTTTTTTTTTTTTTTTTTTTTTGCAGGCTGCAACTTTTCTGGTCAAACTAAAAACATTTGAAACACTAGTTCATTGCCCTTTGTCTCAACTGCAGGCAAAGTCTTTGGACATAAGCAAAATGCAGACACATTTTTCTGCCAAAGCTTAACACCCATAGTTAGTCCTTGTTCCTAACTGAAATCTCCTGTTCCTGGTCTTTGCTGCCTGCTTTTATATCTGCATTCTGGTCTTCTGAGCTGAGAGCAGAATCTTCCACAAAGCACAGTTTACATTCCTGCACTGCTTTTTCAGTCAGCATCTCCAAACTGTTCTCAATTTTTCCCACAAGCCAATTCCAAAGACTCCTAAACCACATCATCAGGTACAGTCACAGTATCCTCCATCTTCATACCAAAATCTGTCTTTGTTATTTTCTCATTGCTGAGACGAAATACCTGACACTCCCAGGTTAAAGGAGAAAATGTTTGTTTGGCTCACAGTTTGCAGAAGTTTCAGTCCACAGTCAGCTGGCTCTAATTCAGGGTCATATCACAGAGAAGAAACAACAGTTCATCACATGGAAAGTAAATTGCAGCAAAAGCAGAAAGCATCAGCAACCTTGCCTTCCATTTTAACTCAAACTCAGAAGGAGGCACCTTTAATACCAGAATCACAACCTTAATTCAACCATTACACAAGCTAGATCCAGCCACCTCCAAAAGCTTCACCTATGGCTGCATAAGGTTTTGGGTGGACAACTAGATATAAGCTAGAACAATATTAAAACAGAAACATTTAATTTGCAGGATACCCTAGGTAAAACTCTTGAAAAATAGGCATAGACAAGAACTTTTTTGAGCAGGGATTGAACTCACAACCTTGCACTTTCCAGGCAGACACCTACACCATTGAGCTAAATGTTGGCCATAGGCAAGGACTTTCTGAACAGAACACCAATTGCACAAAAAAATGACATGAATAATAAAGAATGGAGTTATATTAAATTAAAAAGCATATGTAGAGAAAAGGAAACAACCAACAAGAGTGAATGGACAACCTACCAAATGGGAATTAACTGATTAATTCCTTTCATGTACCTCCCTCAAACTTTCCCCTCCCTCACCTCTCCCTCCATCTCTTGGTCTTCCCATTTGCAAAAGATCTCTCTATTTTCTATTATGTATCTTTTTTTTCTGTAATAATTTATTCTTTGAGTTTCTCAAAAAAATGAAGTCATGTGAGACTTAAGTTAATGTATTTGATTTACTTTGCTTAATATTACACTCCTGATAAATAGTCAATTACCTCTAAATGACTCAAATTTTTCTTTGTTTATGGAAGGCTAGTACTCCATTGTGCATAAACACTTTTCCTTATCCATTCATCTGTTGAGGGACCTATTGGCTCTTTCCAATATTTGGTTATTATGAATTGCACTGCTCTAAACATGAGTATACACACACCATTGTCACATAATGTCTTTAGCACTTTTGAGAAAATACCTAGAAGGGAAATAACTGCATGTTATCTATATGTACAAACTCCCCATGATTAATATAACCAATATGTATTGCAATAAAAATTTGAAAAAGATAGCATTTTCATTCTAAAGGAAAACTCAACAAAATGTCTACTATTCAGTCAAGGGTCAGAACTGATGTCTTTATCCATTTTATGTGTACCAGTAACACTGTTGCAGGCAGCTGAGTTAGTTAGAAATATTATAGGCAGTCAGACAGGCCTGGGTTCTTGATGGAGCCAGTACAGATACCTTGCAACTATGGTGGAGACAGACACCTCCTGCTGTGGGCCAGGCCTCAAGACAGAGGATCAAACAAATGCATCCATATCCTAAGGACTGATATTCTAATTAGTTCCCTATCACCCTAGGAAGCTTAGAGTCACCATCTCATCCCCCTAGTGAAGAGTCACAGCTCTAAGAATGCCCACTTCCTACATGACTTGCTTTCAAATTTATCCCCAATTTAATCAATTTTACCTGAACTACTAATCTTACTGGCTAACTATAGTTATGTCCCACCTTATGCCCATCTGCTTTGTGAGTTCCCAGTCTTCCCCCACCTTGAACCTGTCTCATGCCATGATTTTGCTCTATAGAAGTCCCTAGAAAAGACAGAGTTCCTAGCAACCCGCTTAGGACCCCTTCTTTCTCTCTTCAGACAGAAGCTTTCTTTCTCTCAATAAACATATTCTACTCTTAACCTCCATTGTTCCTAAAATTCATTCTTCAATTTGAGAGAACAGGAACTCACAGACATAGTAGGTTGGGAGTTTTATTCCTCTATATCAACACCATAGGGATGATTTGACCACTTCGTTTCTTTTGAAGCCCAGCAGGGTTAGACACTCAAGAGTCATCATCATCATATGCCTTTCAGGCCTATTTTTCCATAAGAAAAAAGCCACAGACACCCATAAATGAACCAAAAATGAATGTGGGTAATCCCTTTATTCTGTGGCACACTACTATTATCTTCTTTAAAATATTCAGATTTTGATTGTTCAGTCCGTATGAGTTAGGAAGGGGTCAGATAAAATGCCTCCTCCCTGCTCTCTATTCCTCTCACTATTTAAAAGGTCTACCTGAGAGGATCATAGGGGGTGACATTGTCCTCTGTAGAATTGCCAAGCTCTAAGATTAGAAACACTAAAGACATACCTGACACGTAATCACTCCACAATATGCACTCTTTTGAAAACTCCTACAGTTCATCACCCTGCATGAAAAACATTCATAGAAACACCAAGACTTCAAGAAAAATGATTTATTTCCCTTTGCTCAGCCACTGATATTTTAGACACTAGGTAAGTTAGTCTCCATCACTGGGACCTGGTAGTTGGGAGAAGAATGCTGGGTCACATAGGAAGATGGTGTCAGCGATAGAACAAAAGCACAGCTGCCTCAGTTATCTCTCGACTGCTGCTCCATCCAGTATGAGTTCCGTATCCGTTCCAGTTAAAGCCAGAGAAGTCTCCACATTGCACAGGATTGCCCTCTGGGAAGTAGCCTCCTCCACCAATGCAGTGCTAATAAAGAAGGAAAGGAGGAAAGGTAATGAGAGGTCAGCTCATGAAGCCAAAGATATCTTACTGACAAAGTCTTTGTTCCACATTGAGAATGTCCATTGGTGGTACTGATCTATTATTACACTTGTAAAAACCCCTGTTCCTATAGTTTCCTTTCCATCATGCCTGCTAACTTTCTTTCCATTTTCTGAACATTCATTCTCAGTGTCTCTCATGAGACTTTTCATGAATTCCATAGGTGTTCTTCCCTAGGAGAGGACACATCTCCCTCTGTCTTAAAGATTGTAGGATTCTCTTGGTCTTACACCCTATATGCCAAATCTGCAAAAACCCCTGCAGCTCCCTCAACATCCCATCCCTTCTGAAACACTAGGAACTCTGAGCATACTGTTCTTTCAACCTAAATTACGTTAATACCTCATGGATTTCTGCCTGTTCCTCAAGAATCATCTTAGAAGTTACCTTTTCTGTAGTCTCTGCTCTGATGCACAGATACATGCTGTTATAGCCCCTAGTTGTTTCTGTTTTGTTTTTTCAGGGATTAGTGAACATCAAACCAAGGGCTTCACACATAGCCATGAGCACTGTAACACTTGACTCCCTTCCCAGGCTCCTTGTTTATATATCCATTATACTTCAGAGGCTTCACATAGTAATGACATCTTTGTGTCAATGTCCTGCTAGATGCTGGACAAGGAACACACAATCCTGTGTTGCTGAACAGTACAGGGGAGGTGCTCCCTGAAATCTTCTCTAAGGAGTGGGTGGAACCATGTACACTGCATTACTTGTGCTTCAGGCCACGGCTGTAAGGTGCTAAAGAAGACAGGTTGTCACAAAGAGACTTGTCCCTTGGGGGCCTCCCAGTAACCATACTCCATTATGCCTCATTGACAGTGAAGCTGCCTCATCCTCAACTGGGTAAGAGACAATTGATGGCTGGGGGGGGGCATGCTCAGAGTCAGCTGGCAGCAACTCAGGACTTTTTTCAGACTGCTATTGAAGGAAACACTGGGGCCCAAGTGAACAGTTCAAGAGTTTCCTTATCATTGTCTCTTGGCCACAAGCCTTTTTGATTGGAAAAAACCAGCATGAGTCTAAATTTCTCTGAACTAGGGCATATCATAGTTGCTGCAGATGACAACTGAGTACACTTTTGCTGGCAGGCAGTCCCCATGATGACCTCAGGCCAAAGTCTTTTGTGGGAGAGATCAGGGTGGGTTGGGTGAGTCTCATCATAAGATATCAGGACTCCACTCACAGTCCCTCCACAGTGTGTATCTATGCAAGCCCCAGACATAAGGAACACCAAAATGTATTCTGAAAACTAAACATCAGGTAGAGAATGACTTGGACATGGCTGGGTGTTGCTCAGTCTTAGCTCCAAAATGTTTCACAGCTATTCCTGAACATAATCACACCCTAACCCCAAGCAACTGAGTGTGGTTTTTCTGGTTTTGTTTGTTTGTTTGTTTGTTTGTTTGTCAAAAGCTGACCAGATATCAATGGTGCATTTCAACCTCAATTCTTGATTTGGGGCCTCAAAAAACACAAAACACTTATACCTGGAAAGAGAGTCCTATGCCTCTGGTCTCCAAGACCCAGGGGAATGCAAGGAAGCCCACACTACACACACACACACACAAAGAGAGAGAGAGAGAGAGAGAGAGAGAGAGAAACATTTCTCACAGATCCCTTTGGAATCCACAAAAACTCACAAATTCGGTGTTACACCCGGTGACCTTCACTCCGGCACACAAGGCATTCGCTGCTCTCTCATTATTAAATACTCTGAACTGGACATATCCTGCAGTGAACTCTTCTGGAAACAAGAGAGAGAAAAGAAAATTCAAAGAAGGTAGTGGAAATTGATTCCTTTGGACCAGGATAGAAACTGTCTATGCCAGACTGAATACCCAGCCCAACATTGCAGCTGCACCAGTGAACCCCAAAACAACTCTAAGCAGTGGATAGTTTATGCCAGGCCCAAGCTGGCCACATGGGACCTTGCCACCCCAAAAGTCCAAGACTTAGTCCTCACAGATGCCCCTGTACTGGCAGAGGTTTGCAGAGAGGGAAACTCAACAATGCAAGAAAATCACCATTAACATCATCACTGCAAGCACATTACAGCAGTTGGAAAGGCACTCACACTGATCCTGTTCACCCTTTACTTCTCTTTTATTTTAAAGTCTCAAATCCCAAATGTACATAATACCATCTGTGGATTTTACAGCACAGGCTGAACCTCTAGGATGGATATGCTGCCAAAGTTAGATTTACATTAAACAAATTTATAGTTCATTTGTAGTTTCCATTCAAAATAGAAATACAGGGCCGGGGATTTAGTTCAGCAGCATAAGTGCCTGCCTGGCAAGTGTAAGGCTGTGAATTCAATCCCTGGTACCAAAAAATAAAATAAAATTAGAAAATAGAAATACAATTGTCTCAACATTGTTATTCTTCTCTGTGCACATGGGTGTGACCTGTGCCTCACAACTTACCAAAGGGCTAGAAATAGGGTTGCTAGGAGTAGAATCCGGAGGCAAATTTCTCTAGCTCAAATTCTAGCCAACCCACCCATGCCTTTGAAATAAGGTAAATACCTGAACCTCTCCCGGCTTGTCTCCTAATCTGCACAAAAGAAGCAATACTACTTCAAGCCTCAAGGATTGCCATGCACATTAAATGAGGCAATACTATACACATAACAGGCATAGAGGAGAGACAGACTGCACTAAGTGATAGATAACTGCTACCCATTGCAAATGAATTTATCATCTTTCCTACAGAGATTTCAGAGGAGCACTGAAGACTCACTGCGGCCATAGGGGGAGTAATAAGATGCTGTCTTCTCGGCATCACCAAAATCATAAACCACAGGTATCTCAGGCCCATTATCAGTCCTACACTTTCCTGCTCCATATTTCACTGGGTATTTCTGTGGGAAATGAAAAAGTCATTGAGTGAGCACAATAGCGCTGGCTTTCACTAGGATGCTACCTAGAGGAGAACATTTGGTTCTTGATAAATAGACATTGTTTTATTTCATTTTATTCATTATTATTTTTTGTTGTGCTACTAGTCAAGCCCAGGGCCTAGTGCATGCAAAGCATGATCTCTACCACCAAGCCACATTCCCAGCCCACTCAGACATTGTTTAAAATGGAAAACATAGGAATCTTTCCCTTTGGCTGTGCTACTCCAACATATCCTCCTTCTTTGTACTCACTCTCAAATTCTCTTGCTCTAGCCATTTCCGGTCTTTCTCTTTCGATTCACTCTAATGGGTCCCTTGCATTCTCTGGGTCAGAATTCTTCATGGAATCAGACAGAAGCTAGGTATAAATTATGGTATAGCAAACAGGCAAGATAGCCCCAGCAGGGAATGACTCCTTCCTGAATTCAAACACCTGCTACTCTCTATATCATGAAAGTCAGCTCAGCCAGCAGCACTGTGTACCTGGTAGAGTCCAAACAGATTATGTCCCAGGTTCTGGAAGAAGCCAACCAACGTGTGATACCTCAGCAGGGAATTATTTCTCCAGTTCTCCATGGAGCTATTGTTGGGCACATGCCAGATGCCCAGGTCCAGGGCCTGGATGTCATAGTAGCCAGGATTCTAGAAAGCAACCAACACTGAGCCTGACCAGGCCAGGAGAGCCCATGAGAAAAACAACACACACACATAAACCACTCAGCTGACTTAACAGCTGTTTCAAATGGATAGATGGACTGGTGGAATCAAACATTCCCAATTCTAGAAGATAATGGTTTCCACCACCACCCAAGTGCTCTATTTTTATTGGGTTTTTGTGGGAGGAAGCTGAGATTCAAGACATGTATTTCTCTCACCTGCTCAGCTGTAGCTCCATATTCTATATTCCAAGCCTCCCTCCTGCATATTTGTGATCTTGCCACACTCCAGGCCTCACTACTTCCCACAGTGGTGACAAGAGGCACCAACCTTGTAGTCATCACTTGTGGCCGCCTCTGCAGTCCCAAAAGTGTTGTAGTTGGCCCAGTTGCCATCACCCTCGGGGTAGTCAGCTCTGTTGCCCTGCTGACTGGACCAGCGGTCACCCACCGTGCACTTCCCAAACATGTTGTTCTCATGCACACTGGCCACCAGGGTCCAGCCACCACCAGCAGTAGTCATGTCACAGAAGGTCTGATAGACAGCACCATTCTTGGTGCGAAGGAAATACAAGCCATCTGTAAGGAGAAGCAGCCCAGAGCCTTCCTGTCTGCACTCATGGCCCATTTCAGCCACAAAGTCAGGACAGTTCTAGGAAAAATAAACACAGCACAAACACTCCTCACTTGAGCCTATCATTTTGTGTCTTTAGGACCTCTGGATCTCCTGAGTTCAGGAGACCACATCCCTGTGAATGAATCAAAACAGAATTACCCAAACTCCCTGCAATTCTTCTCCTATAGTTAAGCATGGATTTACCACAGTTCAGCAATTCCATTCCAAACATATACCCAAAAGGCTGAAGTCTGAATTCCAACCAATATTTGTATGTTAATGTTCATGGCATTATTGATCACAACCTGCAAATGGTGGTAACAACCCAAATATTTCTCAACACATGAATGCATGAGCAAAACATTGTGCATATTTGTATAGACACAGTGTATAATATATATATACAGTGTACATTACACATAAAGTGTACATCTATCAGTAGGTTGCATACCTACTGATAAAGGTATGCAAATACAATGGTTTAAGTTGAACATAAATTAATTATCCATGCTATAGCATGTATTAACTTTGTTGACATTATGTTAAGAAAAATAAGCCAAGCACACAAGGACAAATAATTTATGATCGACTTTATAAAAGGTAACCAAAATAGGCAAATTGACCCAAAGCATAAATAGAACAATAGGGAAAAGGAGATATGAAGGTATTGCTTAGTGGCTAGAGTCTCAATTTAAGGCAATGAACATTTACTGGAGGTGGACAGCAGTGATGGTTGCATAACAATGTGAAAGTAATTTATTTCACACAAATGAGTGTTTAAAACTGCTTGATCTCAAGTTGCACCCATTTATTTATAAATATCTCAAATATCTCAATGGATGCAACTTGAGACCATACTCATAAGGGAAATAAATAAAACTCACATGTATAAATACTGTATAGTCTCCCTAGTGTAAGAAATGATAAAAGTACATGAGATTCTATGGTAATCATGGTTCCACATTATATTGCTTTGAAATGTTATAATGTTTTCATTCATTGGTTGGAATGGTTTTATTCTGTTTTGTTTGATCTAATTATGTGTGATGGTATGAACTGCTACTTTGAAGAAAACAAGACATTATGGCAGCATTGCTGATTTAATATCATCTTGTTTTGAAGTCCTAACATGCTTTTGTTCTTCTATTACCATTGGTTCTATCACGTTGTTTCTTAATGGATTTTAATATGTGTAACAATGTAAACAAATTTTTTATGGAAAATGAGATATTATAGTAGCCATTGTTCATTTTCTGATATTTGGTTCAGAATGCCTTGTAATAGTTTCATTCTCTAGAATGGTTTTATTCTATTTTTTATGTTTAATATTATTGTATGTGAAGCTATGCTCAACTATTTCAAAGAAAGAGACATTATGGTAGCTACTATTGATATCTAATTGTCTTGTTGTGAAGTGCTGTGTTGCTTGCATTATTCTGTTCTGATCTGCTTTATTCTGTCCACTTTTGTTTTATTCTCTTTAAAAACAAACTGCTTGAAATTCCAAGCTTCCACCCATACATAATGTATGCACAGTTTCCCATTCTTTTTATACAAAAATGAAAACCTCCCAGAAATAAAACTCCATGCTTGGCTCCAATGTCTATGTTGCAACACTCACCACGGGCATTATGGCACCTCTGCTTGGCTTCACTGCAGCTTCGGGGCAGAGATGGAGACAAAAAATATGTCTCTTCCTCAAGATAAGCACTTGCCAAAGCTAGAAAAAATGTAAAGTTTTATTCTCATTGCTGGTTTGACACAAAACCCAGTCACTCCTTATTGCTAATCTCAAACTCATTTCTCTACTGATCTAGGACTTTGCTGCCTAAGATGAAAGGCCCTGAGATGGCCAGTGTCATCTCCATTTAGCCCATCTGGCCTGGCATCCAGCGCAGATAACACATACCTCCCCACATAACCTGATGCGAGTGCTAGGCCCTGCACAGAGCACTGGATATTCAAAGGAATTTAACACCACCTAACCAGCCAAGAAAAAAAAAAAAAAACTCTAGAGTTTCCAAAAATCCAACAGAAACGTATACTTAGAATAAAGAAGTTCAGAACAAAGGAGAGATTCAGGTGAGAATGAAGACAAAGAATGGAAAATGGAGAAGGAGAGGCCTGACAGGAGGTGGAGAAATCATCTAGCAGAGGATGTCTGAGTCACAGAAGTCTAGCACAAATGACACCTTAGCTTATACTGGGAGAATAAATATGACTAACAGAAGGAAGAAAGAGAAGACAATGCAAGAGAGAAGAAACAACATGTCCAAAGGCCCAGATAAAAGAATAAAGCAAAAAATATCCACCATACAAAGAAGTGTAGGTAGGTTGATGTGGTTGAAAGATAGGGTACAAGGCAGAGAGTTTTGGCTGTGTCCAAGAAGCTAGCAGGGCCATAGAGTAAAGCACCTTTAGTACTGATCTTCACTCCAGTATAAATCAGAAGAAAGGAGGCAATGACAAGCTTTGTGTTCAAAAACGTTTAGCTATAAGGCATTTGATACTCACAAGTCAATGGTCCTTGTAAAAACATCTCAGCATGCTTGACCATTGGCTACCCCCATGCCTCAAATGCAGCTAACAAATACTGTTTTTCTGAAGAACACATGAGAGGACATTTAGCAAAACTTGCTTCTCTCTTTAAAAAGTAAATAATGAAGAGAATTCTTGAAAATCCTTGTTTCTCATTGCAGAAAGGATGGCTAAGATGGAAACAGTCTTTTTGGTACAAAGTAGACCATGCAATTGCTACACAAGTCCCAAGGCCAAGGCCGTGGGAGTGAGGAATGGTTGGGAGGATACACAGTCCTTACCAGAGTCCCTTCAAGGGAAAGTGAGGCCCAGGGCCTGAACCAAGGTCGGTCTTAGCAACACCCTCCCTGCTACAGGTCAGATCCCTCAAGAGGTCAGAAATCAGCACTTAGCCTACATCCAAGGTGCCCTCAGCTCATCTCAAAGATGTCATCTTAAGCCCAGAAGAGGCTCAGATGCTAGAAGTAACTCATCCTACTTATTTTCTTCCAAAACTAAAAATGAGCTGGGAAGCTGAGGCTCCTGGAAGGAAACTCACCTGCCTTGCACCCTCGGGTGGCCATCATGAGAAGCAGCAAAAAACCAAGTTGGGTCATTGCAATCTGAAGAAAAGCAAGATGAAAGTCACAATTCTAACCATCCTTCCTCCAAGTCCTTGTCACTACCATTCTCCTATCTAGTCCAATACAAACTAAAGGGTCCTCAGCTTTTTTCTGTTTTCTTTTTTATCTCCACACATCTGGCACCCAAACCAGAGCAGGGCAGAAATGAGTCTTCCCATAACTCACAGACAGCATCCCTCTTCCCTCTACACTGGACCCAGAGCTGGGTGTTGCCAACCAGGTGGAGACTGTGTGTTTCCTACACAGAGATTCTGATGAGGAGTGAGGCTCTGAGTCTTTTATGGAGAAATCCAAGAAGGCACTGCCCAGATCTCCAGCCTTGCCCTCCCCTGGCATGATGCCCAGTGGAGGTGAGGCTTCTGTTCTCATCAGGGAAGGTTCTTTATTGATAATTCACAGAAAGAGCTGGCAGTCAAGGACAATTCTGAAAGGTCTTTTACTAGCATTGCTTCCAGATTCAGGAATTTCATGAAACTATTTCCTAAAAAATAAAAAACAGGTGACCACTAGGAAGAGTTGATGTATATTTTGGGGAAATTTGTTTGTGTCTTTCCTACCAAGCACACTTTTCTAAATTTAAATATACACCATCAGGGTTGTAAGGGGTTGTAATCCTAGCACTTGGAGCCTGAGGAATGAGGATCCTTATAAGTTCCAGACTGGCCTAGGCTACAAAGTGAGCTCAAGGCCAGCCTGAAATGCATTGTGAGACCCTGTATCAAAGAGGAAAAAGAAAATACACCATTATCATCATCACTTCAAATAAAAAGAAAAGTATGAACAACGAAACAGGAAAATGGATCACCTCACAAAAATCTAAAGCTTTATTTCAGCTTGAATAAATTTAGTTCAATACCATGACTATCTTTAATTTTCTCACTTTGTCATGAACTGCTGAATCTTTAGTAATGATTATTCTGCATTTTTGGAAAAAAGCTGATACTTCAGATCCATATATTTCTCCTTTCCCAGGGTCCTTCTTCAGTTCTCAAATCCCAGTCTGCTCATCTGACCCTCAGTGATACCACATACAGCGTACATCACTTTATTACAGCACTGACAATATGGCAATACTTTGGAGAAAAAAACTATGTCTTCTTGGTACTTTTCTGTCTTTCTAGGATCAATGCAATAATTTATATAAAATGCTCAAATATATTAATGGAATAAATTAACACAGCATGCATTAAGAAAATCTCCAAAGAAAGTATAGTGCCTACAGTTCTGACAATCATCTGCTCACCAGCATCCTGGCTACCCTCAGACCTGTCATGAAGCCCAGGATTATCCTGAAAATGACCCAGAAGATCATCCAGCACCAATTAGAAAGAATGTCAAAATTAAGCATAGCTACAGAATCCCAGAGATATTGGCAACTGGGTGCAGAGAAGACTCAAGGATGAGATCTCAATGCTCAAGATTAGAGATGGGAAAAACAAAAACACAAAGCTTATGATGCTCAATGGATCCCAATTTCCCATCCACCATATCAAGTGAATGGAAGGGCTGCTGATGTACAGCAGATCTTACTGTTTGGAAATATCTCACAATGCTTTCCCAAGAACTACAAAATTTGTGTAAAGAAAAACACAGCTGGCTCTCAGGGTCAGTAGGCCCAATGCCAGGCTGTTAAAGGAAGAAAATGAATAGGTAAACTCAGGTACATGTTGTACTTATGTTAAAATAAAACCATAAAAACTACACACATAGGAGCGGAATGGGATTAAGCAGAATTAAGATGTGTTATATTCATGTGGCAACTCAGTGTGATGAGTATAATCATTATGTACTGTGAAGAGGAACTGATAAAAAATGTTTAAAGAAATATATATTTTTTCTTTTTTATTAAGTTTATTGGTACATTTTAGGTATACATACTGATCATGTTCACCATAGAGTATTTAACTGCACATGATGTATGTTAAATCATTTTCCCCATTCTCCTAGCCTCCCAAAAAGTACAAAAAGTACAAAACTCAACGAGTTGAACAGTTTTTGAAAGAAAAAAGAAAATAGACAAATACTTAGGTATACTTGCCAAAAGAAGAAAAAAGAATTAAATCAAACAATTAGAAATAAATAGGGACTCGATGTGGCTGAATAGAGGAAGAGCCACATTGGAATTACTCAGAAAAAATCAACTAAAAACACAGGTAATTGGAGGAAAGGCAGGGACATACATCCTGACCCCAAAATCACCTTGAAATAAGAGACATGTAAATCAAACAAAACACAGACATAGGACTTTATGAAATAGTCATCCAGACCACAGGGCTGCTGGTCACACTGCTGCCTGCATGCTGAGAAAGAAGCACCACACTGGGAAGTCTCCAATAAGCTGATAGACAGAAAATGTGTGACTAACTCAAGCCATACAAGACAGATTTGGGATAGAAGACTCATGGCTTATTATGCCTTCCTACATGCAGAGAATGCAGGAAACTGGCAGTAGATTTCACCAACACTATTCCCTCTTCAGTGGGTAGCCAGCATTTTATTTTTTTTGTCCTGCAACCTAGCAGCTAACTGGAACCTGGAATCCCAGCAACAACATCATTAGAGACCAAAGCAGAAGCAGTCCACAACCCTTTCTGCCCTATAGGGTAAAACAGGGATGGAAGACGAATGCATAGAATATGAACACCATGGCAGTCTCTAGGGGAGAGGAGATTGAAATGGGACCAAGAAGACTGTGGACTGTCTCCATTGTGGGGCAGGACCAGTGATTCAGTACAATTGGTGATTCCTGCAGTGGCAGTAGTGGTGTATAGGGGCACTGGTCAAGATTCCTAATCTCCCAAACAAGTTTACAGCAAAGGCTTAAATAAGTGAGACAAGTAGTATACTTTTAGGGCTCCAGGAGAATCAAAACCTTCTAGCAGAGTTCCCGAGTCTGGGGGCTGAGACAAAGAGCTTCTATGGGTGACCCATGTTTATTAGGTTTTCAAACAAAGAAGAGGATACTGTGGAAAGTGCAGGAACTGAGTGGGACCTTGGGAGTCACTTCAAAGACTGCTCCACATAGTAAATTATGCCAATTTAGGAGAACCATCATATCTCCATGATGACATTTATGGTAGGAGTTACAGCAAGAGAGAGATGCCTAAAGTCACAGTCTCTATCTAGTTAATTAGGGTTGAAGTCAAGTGTCCTTGGCTGACTTCAACCCTACATGGCCTTTGAGGTGTCACTGGCATCACAGGCCTCAGCAAGGACCAGTGATTCATAGAGATTCACTTACTATGAATCACTATCCATCTCCCAACAAGGGTCCTCAGCCTAGGACAGACTCACAGATAAACATGGAAAGTCAATTAGTTGATTTTAAATCCTGCTCAGAGCGACTTCATAGTGCTTTCCAGCAGTGGTGTTGGTGGTGGTGGTCATACTGGCGGCAGCTGTGGCAAAGGTAGTAAGTGGAACAGCAAAACCCTTCATGCTGTGTGGCCAGTATCTTCAGAGAATTCAAACAACATTGCATAGTAGCACAGCAAAGACTAAGAGGTTGAAACTCCTCCCATGGCAGAGGAGATCAATGTGGGATCGACTGTCTCTGCAGTGGCAGCAGGACCAGAGAGTTAGCCCACAGCTCCCCATCCACCCCATCCTGCAAAAGAAGAAGAGGACAGAAGACAAAGTCAGGGAAAATGGAACAGAGATACCTGTATGAAGATGGGAGAAGCAAACTCTATGTAAGATGGAGCAGCCTCAGGCTGTCTCTGTTTGATGATGCCACAGCAACCAGAAAAGGACACACAGACAAACAGTGTAAGGAGTGGGTGGATTGCCAGGCACATACAGAAAGTTACTAGCTGAAGACCCTGGCCCCAGACCCCATAGCTGAAGGCCAAGATCATCCCCATACACAGCACTGATACTACTGCAGACCTGGATGGGTTACCCAGTGGTTTATATAACTGATAGAGACACTACCAAAGAACTGTGGATCAACAGGAATTTTACTATCTTTTTTGTTGCTGTTGTTCTTTCTTTCTTTCTTTCATTTTCCTTTTCTGTCTGAGAGTCTTTTTATTTTGTTTTGTTTTGTGTTATGTTTTAAGTTTGTTTAGGTTTTTACCTTTATTTATGTTCTGTTATATTCATCTCCTTTCTGTCTGCTAAGATCATTCTTAATTTTATGACATTTTTACATGAGCTAACATTGTCTCAAGTATTTCTGGTCCACCTTGAGAACTTCTGCTCTCTCCTTGATTCTCTCTCTCTTTCTTTTCCTGTTCTCTAGCTTCCCAAAGCTTGTATGACCACTGTTTGTTCTCTATCTTTGCTTCCACTACATATCCCTTCAATTATCTCTGTGTTTTGTCCCCTATCCCTGTTAAATTTCCCCACCATGGACTAAAATTGCTCTTCTAGGGGAAAACTCTTTGAGAACAAGTTTTTAACTTATATTGCCTTTTGTTATATAACTGTAGGTCTTGCACTATGGTTAAAGGTACCAAATTATTACTCCCCATAGTTTGTAAGATTCTAAGCTATATTTGATGCTGTTTCTATTGCTAGTTTGACAACTTTAGCCAGGATATTATACTTGTTATAATCTGTTATTCTCCTTTTATGAAAACACTGTGACTATCTAAGGTCACAATCATTGCCATTGTCAAGTACTAAAGAACTAGGTGCCAACCCAAATAGAGAGCAACACCTCATGCTTCATAAATTGGGAACATTAAAAAAATTGAGAACATAGGATCTTGGGAAAGATACAAAGATGAAGAACTACCTGCACCTAAAAGACATCTCTGAGGAATACACATTTTCTAAGGAAGCCTTGGTACTAGACATACAGTTGTCTATTATAAACAATTTATAAGCATCAACACAGAAAACAAAATAAAGTTTAAAAATGGAAAATGACAAGATGCAGAAATCAAATGAACTCCAGACACCCAACCCAGCAGGACAAATCCAGGGGACAATGAGATAAGACAAATCAGAAGTCACCCACTGCAATTTTTTAGAATAATGACAAAAAAGAAAAAATAAATGAATGAATGAAAAAATGAATAAATAAAACTATGAGGCTACAGAGGAAGGAAAGGAGAAATCATCTTTCAGGTGAAAATAAAAGTCAGGATGATATTGATAAGTACAATGAAGAACTTGCTCAGCAAATCTGCACTAGAAATATATTTTAAAACTAGAGAAGCATATAAAAATGCTGGAAACCACAAATGCCCAACATAGGAAAGATATTAAATCCATGAAACAGATTCAAATAGATATCCTTGAAATTAAAAATTCCATTGAATGTTTTGAAAACCGACTGAATGAAAGTGAAGACACAATATAAGACCTAGTGGACAAGATCACAGTTAGTGATTATGAAGAGAATTATCTACTAAAAATAGCAAGGAATGGGGAGCACCACATGGCAGACTGGTAAGCAGCAGAGGAAGAGCCTCTCTGAGAGTTGCATCCAGATGCTGGAATATAACAACTTGAGCAAAGCAAAAAGAATGGAAGTGGGATCCTGGACCAAAGAAGGATCTGAAACAAGATTTGAAGCCCTCGGAGAGTGAAGAGAGAAACTTCAATGGAGAAGAATGTACCCAGCAACACCTTCTCTGTAATAGACTCACTGTGTGACAGGAGGAGTTCAAACCTGGAGACACACAGAAACAGCTGGAAACCCCTAAGGCCTCTGGAAAGAGGCACAGAAGTGGAGAAGAGCAGCAAACATGAAAGCCTGCACTAGCTGGAAGTGAGTACTGAGGGCTCAGTCTTCCTATGCAACAGAATAATTGGCTGAGAGTAATCTAAGAGAGGTGCTGTTGGAGCTCAGAACTCAGAGTTGCTGCAAGCTCCATCTAGTGGCTCCCAGCTGATCCCCACAGAAGGTGTGGAAATGGCTACAGGCTGAATGAGTCTGGACTTAGCCAAAAAGTGCAGGCTCACTGAGATCATTCACTACGCCACCAAAAAGCTATGACTGGCTTATTGGGATAGATCACCATGGATCAGGACTGTTTCCGCACAGTGTCTACCAGTGACCGCAGACACAAACCTGAAAGTGGACTTTTTCTTTTCTTTTTTCTCCTTCTCTCTCTTGTTTATTTTTTGTTGTGGTGGTTTTGTTCTTGTTCCTTTCTATTTGTTGCTGTTTTTGCCTTTTTTATCCTACATGGTTTGATCTTATTTTTGCATGAACATGGTTTCTAACCTCTTTGTGGTTCTGTTGTTACCTCTTCCTTCTCTCTTTCCCTCTAGTCTTCTGCACCAGTTGCCCAAAGTTAGCATCAGGCCCCTTTGTCCCCCAACATTATTTCTAATCTCTTCCTCTTCTTTCACTTCCCAATTTTCTCCTTAACCCACTTTAAATTTTAACCCCCAAGGGAAAAACTGACACATTAAGGACTTGTATACTGCATATAATTTTTTGGCTTTGTTTTAGATTTTGTTACATAAGTGCAAATAACTTCACATGGTTAAAAAGTGACAAGTTAATGGTTAGCTTAGTGTGTCACTTCCCAGGCTGTGTTTGATGCTAATGATAATGCTACACCCAAAAGAGACATAATTGTTCTAAAGAGCTGTTCTTCCTGGTATTCCATGACTGAGATTGACTAATGATCATAGAAAATACTGTGGCACAGTGCCAAAGAAGCAGGGACTGGGAGAAACAAGCAGCAATTTCTCATTTCTAACAAATTGAAGAGATAAGTTTTTTATATGTTTCATGATATCTTTTATTACACAAGGCATGGTCCATCTCATGCATTACAAATAGAAATTCACAACAGTATGGGTTATTTTTTGGTATGAATTGTGATAAGAGATAGGATCTTCTAAAAGACTCAAAACTGCAAATCCAGCTACACCCAGAAGATACCCAGAGAAGTAGTCATTACCCAAAGATTCTAAATACTAGCAATGAAACAACACACCAAAGGTAATTTACAGGCATCACCCTAGGACCTAAACAAAAAAAAAAGGAAAATGAGAAGATATTTAAGCAAGATGCAACTCTGACATCTAGTTCCTCAAAAGCAAACCTGGGGGACAATAAAGTGAACCCATCACAAACCTCCCACCTTGCCTCTCTGAGGTGACAAGGATAAAGCAATTGAATGAAGCTCTGGAAAAAATTCAAATGGAAATAATTTCTCAAATAAGTAGAGAGATGGTATCCACAGTGAAGACTATACTGAGTGTCTCTAGAGCAGATATGGACCAAAAAAAATTGATAATCTTAAGAAAATTATGACAGCCATGAAGGCTCAACATAGGAAATAAATGGAAACCATAAGGCAGATTCAAGCAGATTCTCAGCAGAATAAAAATTCTGTTGAAAGTATTCACAGCAGATAAAGCTAATGTGATGATAAGATCACACTATAGATGACAGGCTTGTAGTAGCAATCATGTGAAATAAGAGTTCTTAAAAATAACAAGGGACCAGGAGAAATCAACCCAGCAGCTGCTAGATGAGGCAAAGAAAAAGAACTTAAGATTGACTAGAGTCAATGAAAAAGCAGGAGATGTCACAAATAATATTAAAAAACTGTTGTCAAACATCATGACAGAAAAACTTACCTGGTTGAGAAAAAGTATTTGACCTACCCATAAGTGAGACCTATAGAACACCAATTAAACATGATCAAACAAAAATCCATAGCAAGGCATGTCACAGTCAAGATCCCAGAAATTCAACACAAGAATAGGATCTTAAAAACTGCTAGGGAAAAGAAACAACCTATAAAGGAAAATCCATCAGAATTACACCCAACTTCTCAGCACAAACCCTCAAGTCAAAGAGAGGTGGGAGTGCAGTAGTTCAAATTCTAAAGGAAAACAACCATCAGCACAGATTGATTCTCCTCACAAAACTACCTTTTAAAACCAATGGAGAAATAATATATTTCCATAACATAGAATATCTGAGAAAATTTATGACCACCAAACCAGCACTCTAAGGACATGTCAGAAAGAGATAACTAGGACTAAAACTCCAGGAACCCCAGCAGAAGGAATGCACAAGGGAAAGCAAACAACTAAACAGTGGGAGGGGATAAAAGGATGGGAGCCAACAACAGGAAAATAACATGACAAAGATAAGTCAAAACATTTCAGTTATGACTGTTGTAGTCATGGGTTATACAGAAAACAATTAGAATAAGGACATGGAGTTTATAATATTATTTGTGTGATGTCACCCAAGCTTAACACAGAAAATGCAAGAAATCTATCCACATCACTAAAGACATAGAATATTTAGCCAAGGGCCTGAATCCTACAGCAATGTGCCACATGAGTCCAAATGAAGACCCATTGCTCACGACAATGCCTTCCACGAGTCCAACTGGAGGTCTAGAGCCCATAAGAGGGACTCATGCCAGTCTCTTTTACAGATCCATGCTGGAAAGGCCCAAAGGTCAGCAGTGGAAGGCAGAAAGTCTACGCCAGCGGGGTGAAGGAGCTGTGCTGGTAGGTTGAGGGTTCTACACTGGAGCCAAGAAATCATGCTCACAACAAACACCAGGGCTGTCCTGAAAAGCACCAAAGCCTTCCTCAGTGACATGGAGGCCCCGAGCTCCTCCAATGACAAGCACAGTCAAGTACATGCCAGGAAGCCAGTTTGATGAGTTCATCCTGGAGACCAAGTGGCACATATCTTCCTCTCTGGAGCCAGGAAGCAATGATCGATGTGAAGACCAGAGCCTCTCCAGGAGAACCAATGGCTCAAACAGCAACTCGTACAAGAACCCACAATGCCTCAACACCTAAGATGAATAGTTTCTCCTTCTCCACGTCTCTATTTATGCTGGCAACTTTCCTCAGGTGGAACATCTATGCTCAGTACCATGCTGATGTAATCCAGCTGGCATTAAGTTGACCCCCAGTTTCCAATCCATAACAATGACTATCAATGTTAACAGTCTCAATTCACCAACTGAAAGGCACAGAATGATAGAATGGATCAAGGAGTGAAATCCAAAGATAAGATATGTCGCATACAGAAAACACATTTATTTGAAAATACAGATACAGTATAATACAGATTTTCTTATCAAGCTGTCATATGGGCCTTGAAAGACAATTCATCCACTCTTTTCAGATAGTGCTTGTGTCTGCATTGTGAAACTGCCACTATACATACTGATCAAAAAGATCTTTTTCATTTATATCACACTCTCCAATTTGTCTATGGCCACACCATGTTCCCTGTTTCGTCAGTCATTTATTTTCACATTCCCTTTTGCTAGGGCCTCTCACTGAAGGAAATGATGCTCTAGACAAACTGCTGACTGCTGTCACTGTTACTCTCTCAGATACCATTCAAGAGCATTCTGCCTCCCATGCCACTTTTCATCAAAATGCTTCTGCCTTATGCAAACAATTCCATTTAACCCAAGACCAGCCTTGACAAATTACTGAACAATGTTCCTCATACATAATACATCTTCCTTCAACTTCTATCTTGGCCAACGGTTACATGCTAATCATCTCTGACAAATAGATGTCATTCAAATTCCCGAGTTTGGCTCTTTGTCCTGGGACTGTATTTCAGTGGATACTTCTCAGAATTTATCTTTACTCCTCTCTGCACTGTGAAGTTGCTAAACATGTCATTGCTCATTGCTTGTGTACTTTTAGTACCTTTGGCTTCCCACAGACACTTAAGATTGACATTGCCATTCAGCTTCTGTCTCTACATATGGCAAAGGAAACATGAAAACACCATATAAAGAAGTTTCCATGGTGATTGCTCTCCTGAAATATTGTAAACTTTAACACTTTTCTCCCTTTTCAGAGAAGCAGCAAAAATATTCATCTATCATTACTGTTATTTGCTAGATTTGTTTTATTTTTCAATATTAATATGCTATCCTTATAAAACTACTGCAACCAAATTGACTTTACCATCTTGGTTTTTGTATACCTACAAGACAATGTATTACCATCTCTGTTGCTGTAATGTGTTAAGCATTATGTTCTAGTAGAATCCAGTTTAATCATTTCACATGGGAAGCATTCTTTTGAGTCTCCATTTTGAGGGTGTTGGGTTAAACAAGCAATAAACTATTGATAACAAAAAAAGAGAGAGATTGACAATTACCCAACATACACAAGTGCTGCCAGAGATACAGATCAGTAACACAAGAACCTACCTGGCAAGAGCAAAGATCTGAGTTTGATCACTGGTTCCTGTCCTCACCCCAACATAGGGCCTCTCTGATTTGCTGATTTGCAAAGGTTTTGTAAAATTTTTCAAATTTCCTTACCATGGAAATTCCTTATAATCCTCAAGGTCTAAAAATTATTAAACTTACTCACCATACACTCAAAATTTAATTATAAAAACAAAAGGGGAAATTAATCCTTCCCTAAGAAATTTACACATCATATGAGACTTTGCTTGACAGTATATACTATTAAATTTTTAAATTCTACTGCAGGTAAAACTACTCCAGCAGAAAGACAACTGAATGAGGTAAAAAATACAAGGTAGGAATCATCCTTTGAAAAGATCTTCATACTGGACAATGGAAGCATGCAGTCCAGTACAAAAATTGCAGTCAAGGGGTAAGGATATGTTTTTCCAGAGAATGCTAAATAGCTTATCTGGGTGCCATAATGTGCTGTCTGGCTGTATCATGCACCCAGAAACAGGGAGTTGATTCTACCTTTCAAGAAGCTAAAGCACATATCTTTGACAGTGATGCCTTGGAGACTGCTCTACAGATGATAGATAAGGATGGGACTAGACCCAACCTGGAAATAATTAAAAGAATTGACTCAGAATGCCTAGGAAATGGTAACCAAAAATGGAAATCAAAGGTCTCAGTAGGTGATAGAGTGCTTAGACATAATAAGCTGAAAGAAGGGGGGAAAAGCAGCCAGTATTCTTAAGATAAAATAAGATATACAAAGTATAAATTGATTTTAGATAAAGAATTTTTCCTGTCAAATTCCTCTTGTAAGAAATCTGTAAGTTGACCTCTGTTGAGCCCCTGGAGCTGAGGACATGTGAGATGAGTTCCAGCATGCTTGTGCTCACTCAGGGAGAGCTCTGGGCCATTGCCCCCAGCAGTTATGATCCTATAAAGCTTTCTGAACAACTATAGGAGGCACAGGATATCCCATGGGCCTTACTAGGCCATGCCTAGCCACCTCTATGGGCCCTGGGAACTGAGGGCATGCAAAGTGAGTTCCACTATGCTTGTGCTCACTTGGGGAGAGTTTTGGACCATTGCCCCCAGTGGTTAGGACCCAACTCAGCTTTCTGAACAAGCATAGGAGGCATGGAAGATCCTGCCGGTCTGAATAGGCCATGCCTAGACACCTCATTTGAGCCACTGGATCTGAGGGCACATAAGGTGATTTCCAGCACAGCTGCACTCCCTCTGGAAGAGCTTTGGACCATCACCCCCAGAAGTTAGGAATCTGCCCAGTTTTCTAAACAATGATAGGAGGCACAGGAGATCCCATGGGCCTTACTAGGCCATGCTTAGTCACCTACATTGAGCCCTGGAAGCTGAGGGCATTCAAGGTGATTTCCAGTGCACTAGCACTCAGGGAGAGCTTTGAGCCATTGCTCCCAGTGGTTAGGACCCTACCCAGCATCCTAGACCACCTGAGGATGAACAGGAGGTCCCTGTGGACCTGCCTAGGCCACACCCAGCAACCTCCAATCAGTCCATGGGAGCATGGGTGCATGAAGTCATTTCCAGCACACCTGTGGGAAGCTTTGGAACATCCCTTTAAACCAAGAAATATAGGAAAATGACAAAATGAAAGACCAAAATACAATCTCAAAACTCCAGTCCATCCAAAGAAAGCCTAGGAGCCATGTACATAGATGAAAATATAAGCCATACACCTGAAATGATATCAACTAAAGTAGAGAAACATCTACAAAAGCTATAAAAGAACTTAAATCAAAAATAATCCCCTATGTAAAAGAAGAAGTGATAAATGTAATGAAAGAAAAGCTAAGCACATCTAAAGAAGACAAAGTTAAAAAATTAGAGGAACAATGCAAAAAGATGGAAAGCCAGAATGAACAATATAAGAAAAAAACAGAACCCATGAAGCAGATTCTAAGAGATATACAGGAAATCAAAAATTCCATTAAAAACTCAGTGCAAGCCTGCATAAGGAGTAGGCTCCTGGGAACCTACACTGAGGGCCCACCCTGCCACTGGGAACTCAGCACAAGCCCACCTCAGGGGTGGGCTCCCCAGAAGCGCCACCGAGGGCCTGTCCTGCCACTGGGAACACAGCGAAAGTCTGCTTCAAGTGTAGGCTCCCCAGAAGCTCAACCAAGGGCCCGCCCTGCCACCGGGAACTCAGCACAAGCCCACCTGAGGCATAGGCTACCTGGAACCTTCCCTATGGGCCTGCCCTGGCACCAGAAACATTGAGGAGGCCCACCCAAGACTGAAAACTGTCCTGGGCTGCTACATCTGGGCCCACCCTCCCACCTGGAACATCAGAAGATCTCAGTGGGATCCAGTTAGTGTGAGAAAATTTGGAACTTTGCTCCCAGGTGGTGAACTTTGGACTACACCAGATTGACTGTATCAATGTGGTGAGTATACCCCTAAAATAGAGGATAAATAGGGCCAGTAGTAAAACCCCCTGCAAATAACAGTAAGACTTTGGTGGGTCTGAAAAAATTGTGTGTGATCCCCTCCTACACATAGAAAACAACAGGTAGAGTGAAAATGACAAAACGAAAAACCAAAATGTAGTCTCAAACATATAGCTCACCACAAACAAGTATAGGAGACACTGAAATAGAGGACCCCAAAAGTAACACACCAGGAATCTCTGAAATGATAGCGAGTGAAATAAAAAAACAACTGCACCAGGCTATAGAGGAAATCAAATTGGAAGTAGTCTCCCATATAAAGATAGAAATAACAACTTTAGTAAAGGAGTTGTTGAATGCAGCTAAAGAAGAACTAGAGAAAAAAGTACATGAGCATGGGAAACTGGTTGAAACATTGAATGAACAATATAGAAAACAAGCAGAATCCATTAAACAAACTCAAAGAGACATCCAGGCAACAAAAACTTCTATTGAAAGTGTGCAAAACTGCCTGAAGGAAGCTGAGGATAGGATTTCAGATCTTGAGAACAGGATCACAGTTAGTGATCAGAAAAGGATAGAACTTTTAAAAATAAAAAAGCAGCATGAAATGACAATACAGAAGCTTCATAATGATGCCAAGAGCAACAATATAAGAATAACGGGCATTAGCGAAGATGCAGGAATCCAGGCAAATGACCTACATAAAACACTTAAAGAAATAATAGCAAAAAATTTCCCAAACATGGGGAAAGAATCTGATATGCAGATAAGTGAGGTATATAGAACACCAAACAGTCACAATCAACATAAATCCAAACCCAGACACATAATAATTAAGATCTCAGACATACAGCATAAAAACAGAATATTAAAAGCTGTCAGAGAAAAGACATAACTCATCTATCAAGGAAAGCCCATTAGATTCACAGCAGACTTTTCAGCACAAACCCTCAAGTCAAGAGGAGCTTGGAGTGAGGTATTTCAAGCCCTGAAAGAAAACTTTCAACCCAGACTGATGTACCCAGAAAAACCTTCATTCAAATTTAATGGAGAAACAAGATACTTCCATGACAAAGAACAACTGAAGAAATTCATGTCCACCAAACCAACCCTACAAAGAGTACTGAAAGACACACTACACAGAGATAAAAAATGACCACAATCCCCAAAACACCAACAGAAAGAAACAACCAGGTAGGATTAGCAATTAAATAAGAAGAAAAACAGAAAAAAACAACTGGAACATAACATGGCAAAGTCAAGCCAGTACATATCAGTGATATCAATTAGTGGCCTCAATTCACCTATAAAAAGAAATAGATTGACAGAATGGGTCAAGAAACAAGACCGCACAATATGCTATATACAAGAAATACATCTGACCCAAAAAGAAACTCATAGATTAAGTCAAAGGATGGAAAACAGTATTCCATGCAACAGGAACCCAGAAAAAAGCAGGGGTAGCTATTCTATTTGCAGGCAATGTGAACCTCAAACCTAAAATGATTAAAAGAGATAGAGAAGGTCACTACATACTTAGTGGCAAAATTCAAGAGGAAGAACTAACAATTATAAATATATATGCACCAAATACAGGAGCACCCAACTATATAAGACTGATACTAATGGACATGAAAAACCAAATACACAAGAACACAATTATAACAGGAGATCTTAACAGCCCATTGTCACAAAGAGATAAAACAACTACACAAAAAGTCAGCAAAGAAATAACAGAACTGAATCATATCTGTGAGCAATTGGACTTAGTAGATGTTTACAGAGTGTTCCACCCAACCACATCAGAATACATATTCTTCTCAGCTGCACATGGGACATTCTCCAAAATAGACCATATATTAGCCCATAAAACATTCTTAAGTAAATGCAAAGGTATTGAAATCATACCATGCATAATATCTGACCACAGTGCACTGAAATTGGAAATTAATGGCAAAATAAATTGTAAAACCTGCATAAATACATGGAAATTAAACAACAGCCTTTTGAACAATCAGTGGGTTACAGATGAAATTAAAGAAGTAAAACAATACCTACAACTCAATGAAAATATAGAAACAACATACTGTAATCTGTGGGATGCAATGAAAGCAGTCTTAAGAGGAAAATATATAGCAATAAACTGTCATATCAAGAAAACAGAATGAGCACAAATAAACAACTTAATGCTCCATCTCAAGTGCCTAGAAAAAGAAGAGCAAGTGAAACCCAAAGCTCATAGAAGAGAGGAAATTGTAAAGATTAGAGCAGAAATCGATGCAATTGAAATTTAAAAAACAATACAAAGAATTAATGAATCTATAAGCTGGTTCTTTGAGAGAATAAACAAAATTCACAAACCCCTAGCTAACCTTACAAAGAGAAAGAAAAAAAACCCAAATTCATGCAATAAGAACTGAAAAGGGAGAAATTACTACAGATCC